>JAEMBT020000105.1:0-74930 GCA_018873245.2 Archegozetes longisetosus
CTTGGATACTGAATACTATTTTGGAAGCAAGCTATGAAATTCAAGTCAATGATGAAAATAATAGCCATTCTTTTTAAAAGAACCATTCAAACTCTCATTGGAGACAAAGGATATCAAGCATCTTCTCGGTAGCTGTCCATTAATAACATTTTCAAGTGAAGTATTTAGAGTACCAGCATTAATTGTCGTTGTAGTCACTGGAGATCTTGTTATAGGATATCTAGCAGGAGTTTCCAGAGCTTTATCATGTGCAAACACAATATCTTGACTCACTCTAGCTCTGTTGTTGTTTCCCTGCACAGCCCACAATCATGCCAGGGTCGCCGCTTTACTCAGTGGTATCGCAGCGAGGATAGTGTCACAGTTTTAAGAGGGCACACCTGAGCCCTCCCAATCTGTCGTCTGGTGGTCTCAGAGACCAGACTCTACCGAGTTATGTCTCGGTTTGGGATCACAACGCAGTCGTCGAAGATCCCCTGAGCCTCTTCCTCCCGGCCTAGTGTTACCTGGGTAGAAGGAAGCAGTACGCCTCAGTGGGATTCGAACCTGCTCCCCAAGGGTTGTTCTGTCAGTGTTTTTGACCACTACACCAACAGACTTGGGTCATCATCTAGCTTTGGAGAGATTGAGTGAGACTTCAATAAATTGGTCCTCGGAACAATTTTATCATCAGAGCACATGATGTAAAATTCGACAGGATTTGGCACCAATTTAATTTTATTTTGCAGCCACCAAGTATAGCCCGTCCTTGGAATGCTATATCTAAGTTCAGTTTGCCATAAAGGTCATAAATTCTTCCTGTTGAAATTTCTCTGTCTTTATCGGGCAATACGCCGCTAGGGCTAACATGCTTTATATATTTCGTTCTCATCGTATTAGGCTTGTGTGGAGTATCCCACACCATCACTAAACCATCCTGCACCGGATAGGAAAGACTTTTAGAATCGTTGCTGAATCCAATCATTGTTTCAATATAAGATTTTATAGAATAAGTTTGTAAAGATGTTGTAATCTGTGTATCTCCAATGAAACAGTCGACTTGTTGCCACAGGGAATTCATAAAATTATTTACAATAGAAACATTGTTCCAATCGTTTGCCACTACTTCCGACTTATCTGTCTTTGAAAGGATTATTCTCAGTTGAACGTTTAAAAGTATTTCCTCTGGATGATATATTCATTAGCAGACGTTGGAACCACAAATTCAATATGTCCACCAGAATTTAATGCACTTATCGGTCTGTGATCAGTTTGAATTGTAGACTCTACTGATGTTTGTACAGCAGGCAATGCATACAAATCAAGTTCCGGTAATGTAACAACAGGCGAGGCTTCACTTACAATAGACATTATTCAAATAAAGACAATTTCGATTTCTTATTTCTTTTGATAATTCTTCTTTTTCAAGAGCTTTGCGACCTTCTGACAACGCTCGCAGTTGTAACAATGAAGGCATTCTTCTTTGACGTTCTTTATATTTGATATCCGTTTCCGAGCACTTTTTCTCTTTCTGCCAGACCCGCTTTGTCTAAAGTTCCGCACTTTTTCTAATGCATCTTCTGTGATATCTAGACCTGTGTTTTTAAGTCTCTTCTTCATTGCTGTCTTGAAATTGTCTCCTTGAAGTAAGTCTGTACCAATATTTATACCTGTATTTAAAGCTTTTTTACCAAGATATTTGAGGATAGGCATAACAGCTCCAGAAAGGAGGCGACCGAAAAACCATGCCCTTTTGGTATCTTACGCCAGAATATCCTGCTATGCCAGATCCTGCTTGGTTAACGTAATAAGTTGTGAAGGATTTGAGCCCATCTTTGGTCTTTACGGAAATGGAGTGTCACAGTTGAACGGCCAAAATCAAATGGAATAGTTTCTCCGATGTCGACTTTTATATCGATTTCAATGGTATCAAATTCATGACTAACAATTGAATGGTAAAAAGGTTCCAAGAAACGCAAAAGACATTGTTCACCAAATTTAATCTTCCGAGGGATTTCCACCTGACGTAATAAATTAGTCTGCATATTCCCGGTCAAAACAGGTTTGACTATAGAGCAGTAAACCAATATATGAAGCTCACTAACATTGAATTGAACTGAAACGGAGCTCGAACTCTACCGGGTAAACGTTATCACCCGATGGATTATCATATGAAATATTACGATTCAATTTGACTTCAATATCTGCTAAAAGTCTTCCACTTTCTTCATCATAAAAATAGGAAATAAACCCTCCAGTGGTTTCATTTCTTAATCCTAGCATGAGCTCCAGTTCTTCAGGAAGTGATGGATAGAAAAAAGAGTCGTTCTTGACAGATATTCCATTTATTATGAATAATCGGTTATAAATAGGATCGTATCTCAACGATGGTGCTCTTTTCATCACATCTTTGAAAATGATTTTCCAAAATTTCTAAGCTTTTGTTTATTTCTGAAATCAATAGGTCAATAGAAGGATAATATCCTTTCGAAGTATTGCTTCATCTGTATGGAAATATTCTCCTTTATTCGAAAATATACTTAAATTATAATCAGACCTTATGTTGAACCATGATTTAGTGTAACTCATTTCCGCTAATCCAACTTCCCATTCAGAATTCAATTGTATTTTCTCGAAGTTTAGTTACAAAATTTGCAACTGTATTATTCCTATGACTTTGAGGACTTTCAACAT
This sequence comes from Archegozetes longisetosus, assembly GCA_018873245.2. Classification (NCBI taxonomy): domain Eukaryota; kingdom Metazoa; phylum Arthropoda; class Arachnida; order Sarcoptiformes; family Trhypochthoniidae; genus Archegozetes; species Archegozetes longisetosus. Next base: position 2,674 of record JAEMBT020000105.1, read on the forward strand.
TGCTGAATAGATGAATATAAAACGAATCATTTGCAATATCCATTGTGAAGTTCGAGTAATTTTCTACACCACAAAAACTTTTCAAATTTCTTTTATTATTATAACTTATATTGAATTTTACAATAAGAAAAACCCAATACAATAGACAAAGCAAAAATTTCAAATATTAGAAAGCCAACCTTCATGCATGGTTTCATGACGGAGAATGATTATCACTATGGTTGGAATGATTTCTTTTATTTTTGGGTTCGGTAACATATAGCCTAGACAACTCGTTAGTAAGGCGGTCCATAAACTTCGTCACCATTTTTCATGCTTAGATTATACAAAGAAGTTACCATTACCACAAGTATGACAATAACTTGAGATAAATATATTACTTCGTTCGCAGTGGGAGTGGAACAATCAGTGAACCAGCCAATATTATTCTTTTGCCTGAAACCCTCAGAATTCTCAGGTTTCATGACCTCTTCTCGTGCAATTTGAAGAGATCTTTTGCTGGAATCCATGAATTCTCGCTCTGAGGATAATTCATCCATTTTACAAAATATTCGAGAATGTTGCTTTACTCGTTTTCGGATTACTTTTTCAACACGATAAGCAATTCCAGCACTTACAGGTTGTAATTCTTCTCGATAATAGCGTCTATCTGATTCAGAACCTTTGAAATCTTTTATTGTATATTGCGCTTTTCTAAGTTTTCAAGTTTTCAGCCACTGTAAAAGTTTGATCTGTCCAATTGGGATAATATCCTCTATCGAATTTCGATAAATCATACTTCTTACTGTATTTCCGATGTTCAACTGATTTTTTTCACGTTGTTTCTTAAAATAAATTTCAAACTTTTCACACCATATAAGTTTTGGAATACCAGCCTTTCATTCGATTCATCTACATCTATCTGCCCTCATTTTTATAGATCTGTGCCATCTCTTATTATAAGAATCAACCAGGTCTTCGAGTATATCTATATAGTTTCTTGTTCCTTGTGCTGTGAAGTAGCGAAACATTTCATCTTTCAAAGTTCTATTAACTCGTTCAATCACGCTACATTTGATTTTAACGTCTTGAGAGGTAAAATATTTTACCTTCATAGATTGACAGAACGATTTGAATTCAGCATTATTGAATTCTTTTCCTCTATCCGTTTGAATTTTCATTGGCTTTCTTTCACGGAAAATCTTTTTGAAACATTCAATTATACTAGTCGAAGCTTTTGATTTCAATGGGAAAACCCATAAATATTTGCTTAGACAATCAATTACTGTTAAAAGATATTTGTATCCTCTATTTTGTCTAGAAAATTCTTGCATATCGACTAAATCCGCTTGAAAGTGCTCATCAATATGACTCACATAAATCTTATTTCGTACAAAGTTTTTCTTGCTGGACGATGCAAAGTATAAGAAATTTGACCCGATAGCCACTTGTTCACGTCACTTAATTTTAATGTTGGAAATTTAATTTTAGCAAACTTGAACAAAGTCTCTGCACTTCCGTACGAAGCAGGATGTTTCAAGTCATAATATAATTTATCAAGATATTCAGTAAAGTCGTCCATATTTTATTCGTGAGATTCTAATTCCCAATTTACTGGTAAATCGAAATTTCTCTCATTCAAATTTTCGTTGTCGTCACTGTTAACATCAAATTTTCCCAAGTTTCTCTTCTTCTTTGACCGGACTATCTTCTTCTGAACTTTTTACATCAGTTTCACGCATGCGCCTTCGTTTCAAGATTTTTCTCTCGTCTTTATTCGTCGTCCCTTCTCTATTCTGTATCTTAGGTCGAATCATAGGTTTTGTAACATCTGATAAATTTATATAATCGTCATCCGCATTATTACTTATATTATTATAAATATTCAATAATTTCATTTTAATGTTCTCATTGATAATGAGTTCTGGTTCAACTTTGGCTTCGTGCAAAATGATACAAATTCATTTTGTCCCGAAAGAAATTTTCCATCAGTCATTGCATGACTGATTAAAGCTACTAAATCACTGTCTTTAACGAAATCTCCGTTCTTGTTTCTCACTCTACCAACAATATCGTATGCATTGATTTTCGCCAGTTTGAGTAGAATCTTCATAATATTAATAATTTTATTAGTCTGAGTTATAATTTTCTTTGGTCGTTTTGTACTGCTACTACTGGCAATACGAGCATTCTGTTCACTTGTAGGTAAACTAATTCCAGCCCCTGATTCATTCGCTTTTACAGAATCACTCTCAACGATATTTACACTCTCCAATTCAGCAGGCATCGCAACCATTTTCTAATACTCATTTTATTTCATAACTTTTCTAATAATTGCTCCTGAAAGATGACCTAATGCAGCAGCAGCCGGTATTAGAATTGGTAATATACCACCAGTTTGCTCAATAACTTTTTTCCTTTTGGAAGCACACTTTGCCGTTTTAGGGCAATCCAAAGCTTTAAGTACTTTTGCGTGACGTTTCAATTTTCTCTTTTGAGTAGATTTGACCGGAATATTCCCTTTAATATAACCGTGAGTCAATTCTGAAAGAGAATTGAACAAAACTTTATCACTACTTATCTCTTTAAGTATCAAATTTCTCTTCTTAGGGTCTTTGATTTTGCTAATAAAGTCAAAAAGTCTATAGTCCTTTTCACCGATTTGGACATTTTCTACGAAGTTGGCTGTTCGATGATTACCTTTTAAATAAGCAAATATTTAACTTCTTCGTGAATTTATATCTTGAAAAACGAATCACTCTTTCCTAACATAGTAATGAGGCGCAAAACGCGTCCTGATCTTAAGTTCCGGCGGTAGTTCCTCCTCTGTAATTCTAGTACGAAAACGAAACTCGTCTGGTGTGTCAGGTTTCAAATCAATTAGCAAATAACTGAAAGGCTGCGAGGTTGCATCAGCAAAAATTTTCTGGAATGTTTTAGTCTTTTCGCCGAAAATTTGATATTCTAAATGCTTTATTTGGCTGCTGTTCCTGAAGCTTTTCATTAGAATCATGTATTGACTATTCAGGTTGATATTTCTCATCTCTTTTCCTTGATGAAAAATATTTTGCACTATAAAGAAGACACTAACATTCAAGTGATGACTCCTTTTTGTAAATAGATCACTCATTCTGAACTTTTCGTCATTTCAGTCATCATATCATCAATCGCAATTATTTGAGGCTTCAGAAGCAAAACTTCTTCGGGCTTTGTCAAATAATCAAAATACTTCACGTTAACATCATCACTTATTGATTCTTTGTATAAATTTTGATACTGTCCATAGCACCATATCACTTTTAATTTATCTTTGACATCAATTTCGAAAGAATCCTTATAATTCTTGAGTATTCTTCTTACAAGAATAGTCTTTCTGCTAAAGCTTGGTCCTGAAACAATACACGTGAAAGGATGTCTAAATTTAAGAAACTTTGAGTTGATGTTTTCGTTCATCTTCAAATAATGAATAAGACCATTTGTAAAATTCTAAATAAGTTTTATTAGCTCAAAATTACATCGTAACGCCTCTTTATGAGAGAGCGACAAATAGGACAATGAATAAGTCAAACAGAGCAGTCTTTGCATGTCACAACATGTTTACAGTTGAATCTCACAGAAAATTCGTTATCGAAACAGATTTTACACACCAGGCTACTTTCCAAAGTAATTGAATTTCTGGATTCGTGGTGTTTGTCTTCAAATTCCGCAATTATTTGAACATCACTGGATAGAGCTTGTTGAATGTATTGGTATTGTGGAAATATTTCTCGATGAACTTCAAGTGGATCCGATTCTCTATTCCATCCACCAATGACACATCGACAAATAGCACATTGAACGTGATCATTGAGTAGACAATAGAAAAATCCTGCTTCTGCCATAATTTCAGGGTGTGGAGCTGTGAGAGGCCATTCATTAACACGAAAGGATTCCAATCTTCTGTTTCTATTTTTCATCATTTGAAAGAAGCTTCCAATACAAATGATTAAATTGGCCTATCAGTAGCTGGAATCTTAATTGGCGACTTGTAATAGGCTTCAATTTCTTGCAAACTTCCGTTTCCCGAAAAATTAGGTCTTCTTATTTCTCTAGTCGGAGGTCTTTCTAAATCGCATGAGACAACGGAATCAAAATTTTCTTCAAGATTTCTGATTTCTCTCGAAGGAGCAAGTGAGACTGCCAACGGACTTGGTGAACTTCCAAGAGCCAAACGATTGATGGATAGATCAATTCCTTTGAGAAACGGACAATTTGGTGATTGTGACCGATGCATCAAAAACGGATGTGTTGATGAAACCGAGCCGGGGATCCTGATGTTGCAGCTGAAGCAAATGATTTCATCCCTGTGAGATTCGTAATAAAATCCAGCAGATAACAATCTGTGATAGTCAATATTACTATGGTTTCAACTCTGAAAAGTACTAGCTCTGACAGAATGATATCGTAGTAACTCGTGTCTGATATATTCAGCTGACATGATCGTTCTCGTACACGATAGTGAGAACTAAATGATACAAGTCGATTGAACGCCGAACTTCCAAGCATTTTCAAATTTTTTTGCGAAAAATCTATACAAAAATAATATCTGTTGACATCTATGAGAATATATTGAAACAACAAAAAATCATACGGCGTAGCCGTATATTATGGCTACGCCATACATTATGGCTTCGCCATACACTATGGCTTCGCCATATACTATGCCGAAGGCATACGCGGCGCCGATTATCTATAACCAAAAGGAATTGTTGTATAATGATACGGTTTTATTATTCTTTTATCGTAAACGAATCGATATTTTTTCCTAATTTCCTTTGTCATCAGCTCGAGAAACGGTGAAACAGTTATAGTTTTCTGTGGTACGTCCAGTACGATTGGTGACGGTGGTGGAGGTGGTGGTGCTCCTCCTGCTACTACTTTACTTTGATCATCGTTATTTTCACGGATACTCCTTTGATGTCTTATCGCATCATCTATCAGACGCTTCATGGCTTCGAAATTGACAATATTGGAAGCTATAAAATTCAGTGATAAGCCTTTCACTTTGCAAAAGTATTTCCTTATGCCCGAATTTAGATAATAGGCTTCGTAGGCGTAATTTTTGCTTCCGCACGAGGCAAATTTTGTTATATTAGCATCCGGTTCTTCCGGTGTTGTTATTTCATTAGTCAGGTCACCTATGAATTTCCCCGTTTCTAGAATATAATCTCCTGGTCGAGCGTAGAATATTATAGAGTCTGTATCAAAGTACAAAATCCTTTCTTGCAATTTATCAAGCAATTCAAACAATTCAAGTCTTGCATAAGAAGAGACCCAAGATGCAATAAAAATACTAGAATGAGACGGAGATTCGATGTAATTTTCTTCCTTCTCGAAAGTAACTTGTAGTGTCTCATCATGAATCAGTAGAGCATCGGTTACGGAAACAGTATTATCTGATAGTAGTTTAAAAAATTCTTGTGGCTTTGTAATGTATTGAGTTTTGTTCAGGTTATAACTCTGTCCAAATTTACCCCAAAAGCTGACGACAACTAGTTTTCTTAATGCTCTCATTCCCGGGTTATATTTGATACAATCTTTATCTAATTTGATATTTTCTTTTTCTTCATACAGTTTGATATAGTCATCTTTTTCTGAGTTAGTCATGTCATTCCTTGGCCAGCCGCTAGCTTTAACTTTTAACTTTATGTACGCATTTATGAAGTCTGTGAATAGGCCAGTATCATTTAGATTCTGAGGCTTTAGCTCAGGAAAATGTCAGACTTCATAGACTTCTATAGTTTTATAATTTCTCTCCAAAGATTTCTTTATTTCCATTGTAGTCCATGTGCCTACTATACTTCTTTCACCATCGCTATGATCGCACTTGTCCAATTTTTCTGTCTGAGCACATTTGTAGCACAAGGGAAACATTAATCTATTTCTCAATCGGACTGGTAAAACAGCGAAATATGGATTGGTTGGCGGTAAGATTTTGCAGAATATAAAGCCATCATAATTGGAAATATTCGTATCAAAATCTTTGACTATTCTAATTGGATGACCAATAGGATACTTTTTTCTCTTTACAACGTATAGGTAAAGAGAAGTAAAATCTATATAAAATATTTTTTCATCTCCATCGCAACAATGATATAATTTTGATGCGTTACATCGACCGCCGAAAAATCTATCTCGAGGATCTAATGGTGGTCTCTGCTTTTTATTCTTCAAATGATTGACATGATCAATGAAAAAATTATCCAAAGCCTTATCTTTTTTTCTCATTGATTTCAATTTGCATTCCCACATAGTTATCAGTTGATAGCCTCGGGTCTTCAAGTACTCTTCTTTCTGCTCGAGCTGTTGGTATAAATATTCCATTGAAAGGCCATTGAAAGGGTTGTGTATAGTTGATCGCTTCGTTGGATAACATTCTCTACATCCATGCCACAAATCTCCGTAAAATTCAAATATCTTCTTCTGATCTTCAATTAATCCGTCGACGTAATATCTGCCAATTTTTATTTCTCGTCTGATAAAAACCTTCTCAGTTAGTTCTACATAATCGAGCCATGCACTTCCTACATATGACGACTTTCTTCTAGGTTCATATCCATTAGGAGGATAAATAGCTATCTGATTTGGTTTGAGATAATTAGTCTTCAATACTTCCATACAGCTCTGAGCAATCGTTATTGAACGACAAAGTGGATCGATTTCTGACACACTTTGGAATATCTGTCTAAATGTCATCATACATCTCATTAATATATCAACATCGGATTTGCAATATTTTAATATTTCCGAATCGAATTTGAATTCTTTGTTTTTGCTCATCGTACCATTCAAGAAATTTTTCTCTTTCTTTTTCGTTCATGTAATCAGCATCATAATACTCGATTGCCGGCCATTCACCAACATAATTTTCATTACCAGGCTTATTGAAGTAAAACGGGAAAACTCCTTTTTCTACTTGAGATTCCAAACCAAAAGTCTGAGGAAGTTTCCTAAGAGGCATCGGTAGAAGTGAGAGCGAATCTATAAACTTTGTTTTTAATTCTCATTGAGAGAATTTTAGTTACTTTCCTTATTACACTAGGAGTCATTCTATTGTTCACACAATATTTTAGTATAAATTGAGAATCGTATCCTCTACTGTTATGAGCAATTACATATATTTTAATGTCTGATTTCAGTTTCATGTACATCTTCTCTGACAAAATTAGCATAAGTTTCAAAAATGAATCTGTTAAAATCTCTCACAGTATTCGATCCTTTGAACACATATTCCTTTTTGCCACAGAATTGACACCAAATATTCTTTCTATCTCTCGATTCTGGGTCCCAACACTCATCACAGGTAACGTTGACGACACATAAATTTGGTTTGTGTATATACTCATTCATTTTCTGTGGTATTTGTTGGCTCTCGAAATCGTAAAATATAAAAATCTTGGGTAACTGATCTTTCTTTATTTTGATCTTGTCGTTCGACATAATGAAACAATGATGTCCAGAAAAAGGAACCAGAACTTTACAAATCCAGCACTTGTACTTCCCACAGTGATGAACTTTTTGTTTTTAAAGTTTTTGAACAAGGACTGCACTTCCATATTTTAGGACAAATTTTTGTTTTATCCTTATGCTTTTTGAAGCAGACTTCATTTGCGAATTCTCGATTGCATTCATTGCACTTAACTAGTGTCACTCCAGTTCTACATTGATTTGTATCATAACAGTATTTGCATATTGCGTCGCAACAGTGACTCGTTCTACCAGTGAAACCCTTCAAACACTTTTTTGCAGAAATGATCGCAACCAAGAAAAGCCTTAATGCTCAATAGTGCATCAAAATGATTTTTCGACATGAACAGAAGAGAAGTTGTTTTTCTGCTTGAGGTCCAACATAATAATAAGGTTTTGATGCTGTCACAACTACAAGTTGGTATTCGTGCGATAAAACATTTTGAAACTTACTGAAACCTTCAAACTTTACGCCAGTATCTGTGACAGTCACCTCAGCTTTTTTACACAATTCTACAGCTTTTTTTATACTGAATTTGTCTCAAATCAGCTCTAATTCTTCTCCATTCTAAACATTTGATACCGTCTTCATATGCTTTAGCAACAACAATTGAGCGCACAACACAATAACCATCACTAACTCTTTGAACAAGTTTTTTAGAATTTTGTCTCCACTTCCCAATATTGATCAAATTATATCTATTTCTTGATCCGCCAACTCCGTTTTGTCGAACATGTATTATGTCAACTTCTATCAAACCGTTAATCAGAAAATCTCTTTTTGACTGACTGACTGACTTTTATGATTTCATTCAAAAGAGTTTCACTTGTAAAATCTTGTATACTTCTGAAAGGTGTGAAGATATCATAGTCGAGAGACTGATTACGAAGCGCAATTCGAACATAGTCGTCGTCTTTTGCCGCTCTCAGTAGTCGATGTATAATAGAATTCAAAGTAATTTCCAATTGAATTATAACACTTTCAATGTTTATTTCATTATTTCCAGTATTGTAAGTACATTTAACTTTAGCATTATAAGTTTTCATTCCGAGTCTACGACTGAAACCTTCATATCTATCAATTATTTCCCAGTCTATACGAAATTCAGCCGGCAAAGACATTTTTCAAAATGACTTACAATTCTAACCGACAATACGGTGAACTGAGTGCTAGACGTCACATGCGCATTCGAGTTATATTTAAAGGCGTACATTTGAAGCAATATTTAATATATTTTTATTCAATCATTAAAAATACTTTCTAATCTAATTGAATATACTAATAAAATTATAATTGATAAGAAATAGAAAATCAATTGATATAATGTTCTGAATATAAAATATATGAACTAATCATAATAGATAAAATTAATTTTTCAAAATGCTCTGCATTGAATTCATTCGACTTAAATGCGAGGACGCTTCTTATTCGGTTCTTCTTCTCCTACACATCTGGAAAGTGCCTCAAATTCATCCAATTCTCGTTTCCTTTGATTCAGGCATCCAATGACCTTAGATTTCCAATTTGGATCTTTAAATCCATAGCTTTGTTTCACGTCATCGAGTAGTTGTTCAGGCTTTTCGATCATAGTCGGAAGAAGCTTATATTTTGCCTCCTGACCAAGAACTTCATTAAGGTTTAGTAGTTTAGAATAATACTCAAACAATTCGTTAAAACATTTTTTCGCTTCGCTGTTCAGATTTTGCATCAACAGATCAAGAAACTCCTCCTCTACAAGTTCTTTCTTGCAACCATGCTCGTCATAAACAAGACTTTCTTCTTTACATCCGTTACATCTTTGCTTAATAATCATTCCGACTTTTTCTGCCACGACTGAAGAGTAGATTAACTTCACCAATTATTGCATTTTCTCATCTTTAGCTGATTGGTATTTCATTACGAATATAAGAATTTTGCCAAAATGCTGAAGCATGCCTTGTTCTTGTTCATTGATCAAGATACCAAATTTAGCATTTCGATCAATTATGCTTACGACAATGCTTTGATAGATATTACTGAGTCGTTCGAAGCAGATGTATTTGCCTTGTTTTTCACTTGGAATTTCCTGAGAAATTGAACGTTTCTCAATTTGATACATTATCCACTGAAATTGAGTTGGAGTAAGAGAAACAGTAATTGGATTTGCATTCTCGCCGTGATTAAGTCTGAATTCCATCCTTATGAAATTGTTAATACTGCCTTCCTGGGTCTTCCATGGATTTGTGACAACAGCCGCATGCAGTGATCTATTCGCATCTCTCAAAATGTAGCTCGATTGAAACGAGATAATTGTTTCACTCTAATCATCATGATAATCGATATTATTCGTATTGCAATAGAAAGTTTAAAGATTATGATTAGCTTGGAATAATAATATTTAAACTAAGATTTACTAAATTTTCAGAACATTTAAAGAAACATGACTCGTAATAAGAAAATATTTTAATATATACAATTAAACAGATTTCTATTAATGATTTTTATCAAGTGAAACTTGTTAAAATGAAGTAAAAAAATTTTAAAGAAAATTATTGCATAATTCAAATGTGAAAAAGCGTTATATTTGGGTAAATCTTAGTTTAGTCCGATCAGCCGTTTCCCGACATCCCACTCCCGTGTGTGATACATCGTTGGATTCAGCTCATCAATACGAGTAATTTGATACCACACTTGACCATGTCCCACCCGAAACTGACCACTTCTGGCCAACTCCCGACGGGAGTGGCCAATCCCCGCAAGTCTTATATCGTTGAATTCAGCTCACCAAACTGAACAATTTGATACCCCTATTGACCATGTTCGGTCATAAATAACGTCAAAAATCGCGATAAACCTATCAACTGGGTTTAGTGATCATAAAGTGTGACCAAAATATTTTGTATCAATCAAATAGAGAATAAGCTTTAAGTATCAATACGAAACGTGTGCACTGAGCAGAATTGCAAAAAAAGTATTAGCCCATTAAAACGGACCTGGTTTGAACATTCTCACATAACTTTCACTCAAGGTTTACACATAATTCTTTGTTATTTAGCGAGTCTTTAACATAAGCAGGCAGTTATAGGATCAAAAATTGATAAAAATTCTGTTACTAATTGGTTCAGTTATTTGCGTGAAGTTCAAATGATAGTTGTTTCTCAGCCTAGAAAAATTGGAGGTATATATGAGACAGAACTTGAGGAGAAAGGAAGTGATATAGGTGAAAAATTAAAAAAGGAAAAGGTTAAGCAAATTGTTTCGGATTTTGTTGAGATCGATGAATCTCAGATTTTTCATAGAAAGTACAATAGAAGTAGACTTTATAACTCTGAATCTCAAAGATTATGGATAGTAGAGGGCGTTTGTAGGATAACAAGGCAGGCCTTTATGGTTAGGGTACCGAATAGAAAAATTAATGTAATAGATTATTTATTAGAAACCAGAATAGAATTTGATTCAATTCTAGTAACAGATTGCGCAAGAGTCTTTACCAGTGTCAAAAATAGGTTAGGAATTGATCATTATTCAGTCAACCATAAGCTTCATTTTGTGGACCCTAATAATAGCGAAATGAATACAAATATGATTGAGTCTAGATGGGCGGCAATGAAAAATAGAATTAAATCATATAAAAATACAAATTTCGTAGAATCATGCATTGCTCAGCATTTATATGAATTTGTATATTTATATGATTTAAAAGAAAAATTCAGTTATGGGAAAGTTTTTCAAAAATTGGTTTCAGATATAGTAAGTTTATCCAGGCCCCAATGACAATATAGCCCAATTAGAACTGGTTGAAGATGATTGGGACCGAATAGTGGATTGGTAAATTTTTTTATTTATTTACTATATAATTCAAAATTCCAAAAAAAGAATAAAATACAAGAAATTCAAAAAAAATACATATGTAAATAGTTCATTAAGTGTTTGTCTGCGTCTATGTATATGTTTGTCCTGTGTTTTGGAGATCAAGTCAAGCCACACCTCCACACTGGTGATCTCTAGGTTCGGCTGAGTGGCCTCTGCACAGAATATTCATTGAACCCCGTTAATAGGTTTATCGTGATTTTTGACGTTATTTATGACCGAACATGGTCAATACGGGTATCAAATTGTTCAGTTTGGTGAGCTGAATTCAACGATATACGACTTGCGGGGATTGGCCACTCCCGTCGGGAGTTGGCCAGAAGTGGTCAGGTCCGGGTGAGACATGGTCAAGTGTGGTATCAAATTACTCGTATTGATGAGCTGAATCCAACGATGTATCACACATGGGGGTGGGATGTCAGGAAGTGGCTGATCGGACTAAACTAGGATTTACCCTCATATTTTATATGAATAAAACATAAAACTGAAGATTTGAAGATTCAACTTAAATATGAAAAGACGTCACCTCTTGTATGAATAAAACATGTAAAGAGAAGGTTTAACAATATATGTAAAAGTAGTCACGTCTTATATGAATGAAACATTTAAAAAGCAATAGAATAGAATAGCATTCTTTAAAATAGAATTTATTTAAGAAAAATCATACCGCAAAAGGTTTAGAAGATTTCGAGTTTGCCATTGAGTAAAGACTTCAGAAGAAAAAGAAGAACCAGTCTAGGTAAGTCAAATGTATTATATGAACAATACAAATAATTTACAAAATTATAACTTCAATATAGAATCTAAACCAGAATCTAAGATCTGCGCAAAATCTAGGAAGAATACATTTTTAAGGGGTATACTAAAAAACTTTATTGAAATTTTTGTTAAAATATTGGATAAATTGATTAAATTGATATAAAATTATTAATATAATGAATAAAAATTAATATAAAATTGGAATATTGTATAAAGAATATTATAAAATTATTTTTAAAAAACGATATTTTTTATAAAATTGATATAATTTTTTTCTCTTATATTGTTTGATTTTTTTTCATTTTATCATTTTAGATTTTTTTTTGCTTTTTAAACTTTTATCATTTTTCTTATTTTTAAAAAAATTTAATAGATATGCAAGAAAATGATTTTCTGGTATAAAATAAAAACAATTATTCGTCATCGACCACATCTTCACGATTGACCAAAGAACTGAAGTCGAGATTTCCGTTTGCAAAAAGTTGTTGCATTAGAAGTAATGAAACCGGATTGATGCTTAAAGTTAAGTTCTGGAGATCCCTTGTAATAATTTTCTTCTGTTTGCCCTTAAACTTTTTGATGATTCTTGGCTCTGGCTAAAGAAGTGAACTTGCCGATCTTTTATCCCCGGAAATTTTAATCAAGGAATTGATTGGTTCAATTGAAGAATTAGTGGGATCTATACAAAAAACAAAATTAGTATTATGAATAGTTAAAACAAGAATTGAAGTGTTGTTTTACCTGTTGACGCAGTTTCCTCGCTTTCGTCTCCGCCGAGACTCAAACGGCCAGCTGTTCCTAGCTGATAGGCCATACCTGCTAAAGAAACAAAAGAATTAGTATTATAAATGGTTAAAACAAGAATAAAAGTGTTGCTTCACCAGTTGACGCGAGTTCGTCGCTTCCGTCTCCGCCGAGACTCAAATGGCCAGCTGTTCCTCGCTGATTGGCCACACCTGCTAAAGAAATAGAAGAATTAGTATTATGAATAGTTAAAACAAGAATAAAAGTGTTGTTTTACCTGTTGACGCAGTTTCTTCGCTTCCGTTTCCGCCGAGACTCAAATGGCCAGCTGTTTCATCAGTTGAAGCAGATTCTCTTTTTCCCGAACTTGTTGTTGATATTTTATTTTCTCTTCTTAGAGAAAGTTGTTTCTTTTTGTTCTTCTTCCTTCGGAGCTCTGAAGTTTCTGCTTCCCTGAGCTCCCTTTCAATCGTTTGTTTTTCCTAGAAAAATTACATAAACAAAAATGAATTAAAAAAGTTTTGAGAAAATTAAGCAAAGACTTGAACTTACTGTTAGATCCTCAGTCGCAGCTTCGTATGGTTTCGGGAGAGCCGTCATAAAAAGACATTTTCTTAGCCTCTCCTCGTCTGGCATCCAACCATCCAGTCCTTCGGGCCACAGGCTTTCCATTTCTTTATACATTATCTCTGAAAAAAAAGAAAAAAAGGATTAGAAAGATTTTCTTAAAAAAGCATTAAATAATGTACTTACTCCAGTTCTTACGTATTGATTTGATGCGATCCGTCATCATGTCCATTTTTCCCTTGGATGCAGCAAACGCGTTGTGCAGCTTCTTGATGTAGTTTTTCTTCAGATCCACCTCTTTTGCAGCCATCTTAACAACAAAGTGGCTAAACAGAGTTGAGAATCAGTTGTACTCCAAAGAAATTTGTTTATTTACATTATTGCGCAAAGTTTCACTTTTTAGCATTACTGTAATAAGGACTCGGGGACACCACTCTTTTATGTTTTGGTATCATGTTACATAGAAATGTACTACTTATTGCACGTTATACGCACAAAATTATATAGTAATACAAACTACAACATTATACAGCACACTATATAGCAATATAGAACACGATACTACATAAAAATACATAACACGCATTATATAATGTGCGAACACTATTATGAATGAGTAAAACTGTGTTAGTGTTCTTTATGTAAAACTAAGACTATTAGGTTATTCTTACTGCGATTTTCTATCTGTATTTTCATTTGATAAAAATAATAATGAATTGTTAATAAAAAAATCTTGTAAATGCATTGATTTCGGGGAAAATAAAATGATTAACAATTGAACTAATCTTATATCAATTTTATGAATAGACAGTATCGTCAACTCAATTATAGCCTCAAAGAAGCTTTAGGCATCTCTCTCAAGTATAGAGTGTTCAGGTCTAGAATCCCTCTCAGGTCTAGAGCGCTCCGGTCCAGAAGCACATATCTACTACTAAAGATCTCCAAATCAGACTCAACTAGAGACGACAAGCTCTTTATCAGGGACTTAATCAAGTCTTAAGAATAGAATCGAAAATAGACAGCTAAACACAAGAAGTGTTAGAATTAATGAAACGATTGGTTATTCTGATGATAATAATCGGGAAGTTATTCAACAACCCACTAATTTTCAACAGATTAATGACAAAAACTCAAGAGAACTATCAGCCACAGAACAAGCTTTACTGACTAAGTAAAATAATTGAAGATCAAAAGAAACAAAAGGTTTTAAACTTTAAGAGCGATGCTATAAAGACATTTGACATGATGTCAAACGCTAACAAATGGATCGATAACTTTGAAAGTATTGCTACTTTTTCACAATGGCCTGAAGACAAGTGGAAGTCAATAGTAGGGCAGCATATTAGTGAATTTGATGCTGAAAAATTCAAAGAGCACTATGACGAATGCGGAACCTGTGGCTGGAAGCTATTTAAAAAAGAGTTCATTAAACACTTGTCAACTGAGTACCAAAAGGCGGTAGCGAAGTCGATGGCATCAAAGATCTCAATCAAATATTATGATAAGTTCGAGGATTTTGCATGGGACGTACTTAAACATCTTGAGAACGCTGATGAGGACACACTGATGAAAATCGCTGAAGAAATTGGGGCAAAATGTCACCCAAACTTCCAAAGAATGATCAAAAGCCAAGTAATGACTTCAAAGGCAGCAACAGGGATATGTTGCTAAACATATGCTATCTCCAGAACGAAGAAGAAAAGATACGTGAAAATAGTTTCCAACATCGAATGAAAGCTCAAAATAACCAAAAGTATGATAATGGAAGAAACAATAGCTTCATAGGTTTTAGAAGATCAACAGAAATGAGCAGTTTTAATAACAGTAATCAATTATACAAATAATAGTAATAACAATCAGAACTTTAACAGCTCGAATCAAAGTGAGTTACGAAGAAATTCCATAGAAAGCGGTAGAAAATGTAATTCAATTTTAGAATGTTTTCACTGCGGAGGAAAAGGTCATAAGAGAATCGATTGCCACCTCAAAGATTTGTCTCCAATGAAAGCGAAACAAAGACAGAACAGCTCTTATAATTACGATAGAATTAAAAGGAGTGATCGGTTGGCTTTTACTTTTGTGTGAAGCTGGGGAAACCATTACATATATATATATTTATTATCAGCATGACTTGACAGGCAAAAAGTCTCAAGCCACACCCACCTCCGCCCACTTCTAAGCTCCACTCACTAAAAAATTTGTAGCCACACCAACCAATTTATCTCAAATTTTTATCTAAATGTACTGTTTAAAAATATGCAAGCGGATCCTCAAAATTCCTTTTGTGGGCGGAGTTATAAACGTTCAAAGTTCGATTTTCAAAACTTTGACTAGCTTTTACTTTCCGTAAAGCTGTTGTAGCAATTACATTTATATATTTTTGTTATCAGCATTACATGGCGAATAAAATTCTCAAGCCATGCCCACCTCCGACCATTTTTAGGCTCCGCCTACCAAAAAAATTTTAAGCCACACCCACCAAAATTTTCTTAAATTTCTATCTAAACATACTATTTAAGAATATGCAATCAAATTCTCAAAATTCATTCTGTGGGCGAAGTTATGAATTTTCAAAATTTCGGTATTCCAATAGTAACTAGGACATCATTTATGTCTAGTTTTTCATGTTTACTTACTTATTATACATCAACACGTGTTTTGATTTTTTAAATAAGTGTCTTAAATTCAGTTTTCTGTGAAAATTTTGTTATTTGTGAATTTTACTCGCACTGGTTTCACTATAAGTGTAAGTTTAATCAATTTTTTTATTTGTTATTTTATTTATTAAGATTTTTAGAAGATTTGAATTAAAGAAATTGTTTTAAATAATATTTTCCAATAACAATATGATCATAAATAATGTAATATCAATTACGAAATCAAAATATGCTTATCCAATAATCAAAACATATATTATTATGTTTATCTTTTTGGTAAATCTTAGTAAGAATTTGTTTTCCTTGAATACCTAATAACTTATAGTTCTGTATTTTTCCTAAAAACGGATAGTAAGTAAACATGAAAAACTAGACATAAATGATGTCCTAGTTACTATTGGAATACCGAAATTTTGAAAATTCATAACTTCGCCCACAGAATGAATTTTGAGAATTTGATTGCATATTCTTAAATAGTATGTTTAGATAGAAATTTAAGAAAATTTTGGTGAGTGTGGCTTAAAATTTTTTTGGTAGGCGGAGCCTAAAAATGGTCGGAGGTGGGCATGGCTTGAGAATTTTATTTGCCATGTAATGCTGATAACAAAAATATATAAATGTAATTGCTACAACAGCTTTACGGAAAGTAAAAGCTAGTCAAAGTTTTGAAAAATCGAACTTTGAACGTTTATAACTCCGCCCACAAAAGGAATTTTGAGGATCCGCTTGCATATTTTTAAACAGTACATTTAGATAAAAATTTGAGATAAATTTGGTTGGTGTGGCTACAAATTTTTTTAGTGAGTGGAGCTTAGAAGTGGGCGGAGGTGGGTGTGGCTTGAGACTTTTTTGCCTGTCAAGTCATGCTGATAATAAATATATATATATGTAATGGTTTCCCCAGCTTCACACAAAATTAAAAGCCAACTGGAGTGATCAAAGTTATCAAAACCTAAATGAATATCAAAGGACACGGAATAATAACTATAGAAGAGATCACAATAATCGTTTCAATAATATTTCAACCGTAAATACAAGTCAAAGTGTGAATACATTTGAAAATTCAGATGAAGGTTTAAACGTAATCGGCGTTCCGTCGAGAGCAGGGACATGGCCGGAGTCAATATAAGTCTTTCAGTTAGTAATCATTTTGTGGGTATTCGTCCGACAATTCAAGTTCGAATCAATGGTATAGAAGTGTATGGATTGATAGATAGCGGAGCGGAATTCAATTTAATATTAGAAGAATTAGCGGTTGAACTAGACTTTACGTGGCCAGAGATTTTCGACATAAGCTTTGTATATAAATAATCTATAACTCAAACTGAGTTCAAGTATATAAATTTTATTCACTGCAAATGACCAGAACACCGTTAAAAAAATTCCTGAAAAATCGACTAGACTTTACGTGGCCAGAGAATTCAGACATGAATTTTATATATAAATAATCTATAACTCATGTAGAATTGATATATATAAATTTTATTCACCGCGAATGACCAGAACATAGTTAAAGAAACTCCCGAAAAATCGACTAGACCTTACGTGGCCAGCGAATTCAGAGATAAATTTTATATATTTATAAACTACAATTCAAACTGAGTTCAAGTATATAAATTTTATTCGCCGCAAATGACCAGAACATCGGTAAAAAATTTCCCGAAAAAATCGACTAGACAACGTGGCCAGAGATTTTCGACATAAGCTTTGTATATAAATAATCTATAACTCAACCTGAGTTCCAATATATAAATTTTATTCGCCGCAAATGACCAGAACATCGTTAAAAAATTCCCGAAAAAATCGACTAGACAACGTGGCCAGAGATTTTCGACATAAGCTTTGTATATAAATAATCTATAACTCAACCTGAGTTCCAATATATAAATTTTATTCGCCGCAAATGACCAGAACATCGGTAAAAAAATTCCCGAAAAATCGACTAGACTTTACGTGGCCAGAGAATTCAGACATGAATTTTATATATTAATAAACTACAAGTTAAGTTGATTTCAAATATATAAATTTTTTTTATCGCAAGTGACTAGAAAACCGGTAAAAATACCTAGATAATAAGCTATACGTTATTAGAAATTTACTTGGAATAAATTTATGGAATAATATGTTGGTCCGACAATTTAGCGATGTGAAATTTCAATTCATTTCAACATTTAAGCAAAATTGATCGTTTTTAATTATTAATTGATGGTATGCAATTACCAGTAATTTCTTGATCATTATTTAATAATAAAAAAACTTTTCCATTACTATTAAAGGGTAGAGACACAAAGCATGACATACAGTCATGGAAATATCTAACTATGAAGATATAACAAGCTGTAGAATCAAACATGGTAAATGAATTTGAACCAATTTTAGCAACAAGGTGTATAAAATCCCCCGATTTCTAAATACCCTTGCAAGTTTAATAATTGAGCTTGTTTAAGAAAAATAATCAAATTTTATTGAAAACAAGAGGTTTTTATGATAAATAATAGAATATTTATGATATTAATACCTTGTATGACTACTAGAAGCTTGTCACACAGCCTCTAAAAGCCTGGGCATGGATTTCACCAGGTTAATAAAGAACTGGCGCCAAGAAGTCGCACATCTTCTGGTGGGTCGACTTCAGAGCTGCAAACAAATCTTTTGATGTGATGACTGGTCTTTCATTACGAACCAAACTCTTTATCATTGACCAACATTTTCATCGGGAATTAGATCCGTGGAAAGACTGAAAATTAGATTAAATACTAATTTAAAATAAATTCTATCAATACCTCGGGTGTGGAATCAAAATCTTCAACTGATCCGATATTTGTTGTGATCCAATCCTTAATAAAATGTGACGTATGGCTCGGGTGGTTGTCGTGGAGGAGTAGAACATTCCCGTCATCAAAATGACGCTCAATATAGGGGAGCACTCGTTCCTCTAAAAACTTGGCATAAACCCCTTTTGTGAGGGTTTCATGAACAAAAAGTTTGCCTAATCAATGAAAACAGAAATTAAATAGCTCAAAAGATATCAAGCAAGATAACTTCATAGTTAGATATTTCCAAGTACTGTATATTTTAGGTAAGTTTTTGTGGTCAGAGGTCAAAGGTCACCCGCCAGTGAACCCGAGGTCACAGGTCATCATGTATGGTATAGTTGAACTTAGCTTGACAAGACTTTTCCAACGATATATGACACGTAGGTAATAGGTCAATAGGAACACTCTGAGCAAGGATTGCTAAGATTCCCCCTATTATTTATTATAGAAATCTCTTATTTTTAATAAAATTTTATTATTTTTCTTAAACTAGCTCAATTATTAAACTTGCAAGGATATTTAGAAATCGAGGGAGTTTATGCACCTTGTTACTGAAATTGATTCAAATTCATTCACCATGTTTGATTTTACAGCTTGTTATATCTTTATAGTTAGATATTTCCATGACTGTATATTAAATAAAATTTTTTACCTAAAGTTTACTGAATAAAAAAAGTTTCAATGAAATAAAACATTAAATTTTTATAGATAACAATAAAAATAATTATAAATTATACAAAACAATTAAAATTAAATATATATTGAATGGGTTTATGTAATATTTTAAAGTAATAAGTCATCTATTCTTTCGCAAGGCGTCGTTAGTATTAATAAATTTGGGCCTTTTAAAAATGTAATACTGATCAAGAGACGACTGCTTGTTGCATACCATCACTTAAATATAGAAACTGTAATTTTGTATTTGTTGAAAAAATTATATGCTTTTAAAAGCTGCATATGTGTTAATGCTTATCACCTGCGCCGCTCCTCTGACTGAGTGAACAAGTCGTTAAAACGTTCATAGACTGGGGGTCTTAAAACTTCCAAGACAAGACAAGTCAGTAAAATGTCCTACTGAGCTTACAAGTAGTAAAAACGTGAGTAGAGTGCGGCTCTTAAAACTTGCAACTAAAAAACATTTAAAAAAGAGGCAAAGTGTAGACTGTTTTTGCTAATCAGCATAACAAACATCTTGATTTTAATCAGTCAAGGCCTTATTTCACTGCTCGACTTTACTGAGTTCAATTATTCAACTTTCAAATAACACTAATTAGTAATGCTGAATTCGACTTTCACTTGAACAACCAATCATTTACACAAGTTAATATATATTTGGTTATATTAAGTCTGTATAAATAGTAGTTATGTTACAAGCAAACATACTTAATGATGGTATAAACGATATTTTTAATTAATAAGATTTGAATTAAGGAAATAGTATTTTACAATAATTATATTTAGTGAGAATATGATTATCATAATAATGTAGTATAAATAATAAAATCAAAATATATTTATTCAATATTCAAAATATGTGTTATATTTTGCACATTTTTGGTAAAATTTTTTTATCGGAAAACTTAATAATCTAGAGGTTTCAATCTTCGCTTAAAATGAACTTATAATAAATGTGCGCTAAATTTATGGCGTGGAACCATAAAATTTTAACTAAAAAAGAATGAAATAAATAAAATTGCAATGATTTTATATTATTTATACCACTTCAAAGAATTGAAAATTAAAAAAATTCGGTGATTATAAGATTCGAACTCAGTATGCTATACAGTAGACAATAATCGAATATCTTGACCAATAGACCATCGGTCGAGAACTAAGGTAAAGTTGTTCGACGAGTTTGCATACAGTGATATACATAAGTTGTATATAGTGGCTCGACTTCAGAACTTAATGTAAATTTAAATAGAACTTTCAAAATTTTAATCAAGTTCTCATTTTAAAATTATTTTCTTTCAAATAATTATATAAAACATATTTGAAAAAATTCGAATACTCTTTCAAGTTGATCGAAGTCAAATTTCCTTCACACAAAAATAAAATTTTCCTTATGAGAACTGCTATATAGATATACTGATCTAGGTTGGGGTATGCATTAAAATTTGTGTTATGTTATCAAAGTCATCAAATTCATAGTTGAACGCAACGGGCTACCAGGGCGCAACTAAGAATATCGACACAAATTTGTATGTCTCATTTTTCTTCCTCACTCGATGAAAATATTAATTTACTTTACTTTTCTTATGTATTCCCTAGGTTTTTCGTTCAAAATGGCGGACTCAACTGAAACAGGTAATTGTGTATGGGATGAAAATTGGGGCATATCTGGGGATCAAAAAAGGAGAGAAATAAAAGATAGGCGTAGACGCTTAAAAGAGAAAGAATCAAAACTGATGCAGGTATAAAAAATATTTTTATTAATCAAAATTTGGTTGACATTTTTCTCTTTCAGGACTTTTGAGGCATTCTTCTGGTTCGCGCAACAAGTTAGCTGAAGAGCAGGCCAATAAAGAACAGCGAAAAAAGAGGCGCAAGATAGCACGATTGACGGAGGCAATCATGTCTGAAAAGGACCTTAAAAACAGATCTATTCTCAGGGAGAAAATCGAGCGCGAAAAAAACCGACTCCATTATTATCAATTACAGTCATTTGCAGTTTATCATCGACCATCAACTTACACTCCACCTCAGCGTATAAAGTTTGGAAAGTCTAATTCAACGATACACGCTTCACATTCTTTAGGAAAATATATCATACTCGCGAAGCAATACAAAAAAACAAATATTCTCCGATCCTCCATCCATAGCTTTAACTAAGCAAAAACCAATAGATAAAACTTTTAATAAATTATTTGATCTTTGTCAAAAAAATATCTATCTTAATTAAAAATAAGTTCAAAATAAATTTTTTTATTTCATAGATTACAAAATTTATCGTTATTTGTATGAATACATTACTAACGGTACTGGTGAAATGGCCGATCCAAGACAACTCGATATTGACGATACTGTTAACAAGTTAACATTTGTTAACTTCAACGAGAGGCTATCTGATGATGTTCTTATCCAATTCATGATTCGTACTGGCCTTCTTAAGACTAAATTTGAGCATCACGATAAACCCATGCGAGTGGAAATGAAAAGAGATAGTCTTACTAAATGCCTAATGCGTTGTGCAGGCAAAGCTTCAAAATCTAAAGAGCGGTACTTTTCATTATCTTATAGCAAATCTTAACAATATAAATATAAGTTCTTGTTTTGTACAGTTGCAGAAAAACCATTAACCCTACACTAAACACTTGGTTTGCGCATTCACACTTAGATTTCAAGCAGTGCCTATTTCTGACGTTCGCTTTTGTAGTTAATGAGCCTGTAGGAAGAGCGGCTTTACAACTCGATATTAGTTTAGGTATCGCTATTGAGTGGTACCGCTTCTGTAGAGAAGTGTGTGATATAATTATGTCCAACATACAAGCAGGCCGTAAAATAGGAGGGATTGGAAGAATCGTTGAAATTGATGAAAGTCATCTTTGTCAGCGAAAATATCATAAGGGGCGTTCATTGAAAACTGAAGCTATTTGGATTTTTGGGGGAATTTGTAGAGAAAATGCTGAATGTTTCATCGAACGCGTGCGCAAAAGGGACGAAAGCACGCTAATACCTATACTTCAAAGATATGTTGACAAAGATAGTGTCATTATGAGTGACTCGTGGCCAGTTTATAATAACTTATCTAAAAAATTTGGCTATCTGGAAAACCATATAGTAATTCATAAATATCATATGGTCGCTCCGAATGATAATACAATTCACACACAAAAATTGAAAGGATGTGGCGAAGTGTTCGACATACAGTCAAGAGTTTCAAACCTCCAGCAATTGATTTGTAAATCGAAAAACCTTGAAATTGAAAACCTATATTTACGATTCTATATTTTTAGATATCTAGGAGAATTCATTTACAGAGAAAGGTTCTTCAAAAGCTAGATTGGGGCAAAGCATTCATTGTTTTCTTAAAGCATATATCGTTAGTCTATCACCCGATTCAGGTATATTTTAAGCAGAAACACTAACTCAATTAAACAAGTTTTTTACCTTGCAGAGGGCTTAGACTATGCCGAATTTGTCATAGATGACGAAACTTATGAAGGACATTATTTGAAAGATTATTCATCAATAAGAAATCAAATATTTGAATTTGTTTCTGATATTATTCCTTTAAATGAATCTATGGTTTCAGCTGTGTTGCCAAATTTTGGTTTTATTCCAATAACAAATACAAGCTATGCAAATTCTTCAAGTGAATCTGAATATGGCTCTTGTGAGTCGGATTTTGAAAAGTCAACTTCAACTGATCCTTCACCACATTTGAATTTCACAACACGAATAAGCATCGCTTATGATGAAAGCTATGATTTTCTCTTGGAATACATCGAAAACGTTATTGAAGATATGATTATTACACATAATCAGTTCAATTCATCGCGTGCTATTTACCATAGGTAAAAAGAATCAATGTTCATGAATATTATTTAAAGTCGATGTTTCTATTAGAATTCACGATCATGAACTTTCACGTGTTAATCGATTGTTTAATATTATGAGAGTTAAAGATCTACTATTCGTTGACTTCGTATCGCTTCAAAAAGATGGATCTGCTTATAGATTATTCCCGAAAGCCTTGTTTGATCATCTGAAGTTTTTGCATACACCAGGAGATGGTGACTGTTGGTATTCATCCGTTGCTCTCTTATTGCTTGGTGACATCAAATTCTCATCATTAATAAGATTCTGTACTCTTTACATGGCTGCAAAATACCGGAATATATTTGAACCTATGCTCAAAACCAGACTCGAAGAAGATCGAGTCATTGGAAGTTCAACGACACCTAAAACATATGAGAACTTTTTGTTATCTATCGCTACCTCAAACAAATTTCGTTTTCTTGTAAAAGATAGATTTCCTAGCATTTACAATGATGATTTCAACTGGGCTATCGATATTTCCATTTTGGCTACTGCGATAACCATTTGTCGGCTAATATATCTCTATAAAGAGTTCGAATGTAAAAAACGTGTGGACATTTCAAGTTTATATGCTTCTAGTCTCGATATTTACATACAAAATGGAACAATAAGTGGGCCTTCCATGATTTGTGTGCATGAATCACATACAGAGAACCAACCGATAAGAATATTCAGTCGTTACGCTCATTTCTCAGCTGTAATAAAAATTAGCAATTCACCATATCTTTTTAAACCTCACTATTCAAATTATAATGACTATTTAGAATTACAAAACGAAGACACTATTGAAATAGAATATTAAATATGATTAAAATTTTGATTGAAATTTATAAAATTTGGTAAATTCTATGTAAAAAGTTTATTAAATTTGATTATTTCAGTAGTAATAAATTTTTAAATTTATGTCTTAATGCCGTTGAACTAATTTCAAATCGATTGTTAATTTAATGATTATTTAGGAAGACATTAAGTTTGTTTCATTCCTTTCGTTCTGAGTTGAAATTTGATTCGATAGACTTATTCTGCGGGAATTTTCTAGCAATGTATAGTCAAATTTTCAGTTATTTTTTTACCGATGTTCTGGTCATTTGCAGTGGATAAAATTTATATATTTGAATTCAGGTTGAGTTATAGATTATTTATATACAAAGGTTATGTCGAAAATCTGTGGCCACCTAAAGTCTAGTCGATTTTTCAGGAATTTTTTTACCGATGCTCTGGTCATTTGCGGTGAATAAAATTTATATATTTGAACTCAGCTTCAGTTGTAGATTATTTATATACAAAGCTTACCTTTGAATTCTCTGGCCACGTGTTCTAGTCGGTTTTTCGGGGATTTTTTTACCGGTTTTCTGGTCATTTGCGGTGAATAAAATTTATATATTTGAAATCAGCTTCAGTTGTAGATTATTTATATACAAAGGTTATGTCGAAAATCTCTGGCCACGTAAAGTCTAGTTCAACCGAATTATCAATCTTAGCAAGAGCGAAATCGAATTTAACTGATCTTAAGATACAAAGTGCATTTTCTGACATTACAACTGCTTTTGGGACTTTTGATTTGAAATTTGAGTTTCAGAATAGGAAAAGAAGAAGCACCACACATATTCTTCCGGATATATGTTGTCCATTGATCATTAGCGCAAACTTTGGCAGAGACTGTGGTTTAAGAGTAGATTTTGGGACACGAGAAGTCGGATACTTCGACTTCGAATTAAAGAAATTCATCACCTTTAATACAAATATGGTTTGCTTTAATTTCAGGACAGAAATTGATGAAAATCTCTTAAAAAGGCCAAAATCTATCAAGAATAATCA
This sequence comes from Archegozetes longisetosus, assembly GCA_018873245.2. NCBI lineage: Eukaryota > Metazoa > Arthropoda > Arachnida > Sarcoptiformes > Trhypochthoniidae > Archegozetes > Archegozetes longisetosus. The sequence continues at coordinate 27,912 of JAEMBT020000105.1, forward strand.
AGTAACTAAGCAAATGAATGTCATCAATAGGAACACTTTAATCGAGCAAATTTTCTGCATCAGCGAAAGTAAATCGAACAAACTGACAGAAGACAACAAGAGAGAAATTCATAAACTCCTGAAAGAAGTAGTGATAGAGACACGAGTAGAGAAGAATTCATAAAACATTTCGATTTGAGCCATATAAGTGAAGAACATCAAAAGAATAAGATTGAAAACTTATTAAAATTGAGTTTGAAGACATCTGGTCTAAGTCTGGATTTGATTTCGGGTTATGCAAATTGTTCGAAACGGATATAAAATTAAAACCGAATTTTAAGCCATTGAGATCAAAGCCGTACAGATATTCTCCTAATGATAGAGAAGTTATAGATAATTGGATTAAAAGGATGACAGAAAAAGGGGCGATCGAGGAATCTGTTTCAGAAATGTCCTCGCCCATTGTTTTGGTTAAATCGAAAGGAAATTCACCTCGAATTACGACTGATTATCGATATTTAAACCAATATACAATCAGTAAACAGTTCCCGACAAAAACGTTTCAATCAATTGTGAACCAATTAATAGATGTAGACTTTATGTCGGTCTTTGACTTAACGATGAGTTTTATCACATTTTACTTAAAACTGACGTTCGATGGCTCACGTACAGCTCCGAGAGTTTTACAGAAGTTAATGAATAAAATTATAGCAGAATTTGTTGGAAAATTTTTGAATTCGTTTTTCGATTACTTATTAGCATTCAGTAAAGGTTTTAACAACCATTTAATACATATTCGCGAACTTTTTGAGCTCTTAAGACTTCACAACTTAAAGTTGAAACCAAAAAAGTGTCAAATTTTCAAAAGTGAAATCAAGTTGTTGGGTTTTATTGTTTCAAAGGCTGGCATAAAGATAGACAATAGTCATATCGAAGCTATACTAAAAATGAGAAGCCCGAAAAGTGCCAAACAAGTGCGAACTTTTATGTGAATTATTAATTTCTTAAAGAGTTTCATTGACCCAAAGATGACAAAACATGCTGGAAATCTATTCAATTTAGTTAAAAAGGATACAGTTTTTAATTGGACAGAAATTCATCAGAAGAGCTTTGAATTTTTTAAGACAAAGCTAACTACAGTTCCAGTCCTCACTCATCCAAATCCAAAATACAAGAAAATGTTGAAAGCAGACGCGTCCGCGTATGGAGTGGGAGGTGCTCTATGTCAAGAAAAAGACGGAAAACTAAAAGTTATTGGGTATTTTCAAACACTTTTGTCGAAACATCAATTAAGCTATAGTGTATGCGAAAGAGAATTATACGCACTCGTAGTTGGAATCAGAATATTTAGGAAATAACTTATAGACAGCCACTTTGTCTGTCATTCAGATCATATAGTATTGGAACCTTTGAATAAGTTTAAGAAATACAATAATATGAGACACGCGATGGTCAATAGAACTAAGCGAATTTGATCTCACTGTAGATTACATTAAGGGTAAAGAGAACGGAGCTGCTGATTGTTTAAGTCGTTTAATTGATTTACACATTTTCATGCATGAATGAGTGAAAAAGTTGAAGAGATATCAAGTGAAGAAATAGTGGGGAAACTCTCTAGAGAAGTAAACGTTGTAGAAGTCGCTTATAACAATAATCATCAATTGACGAGCAATTCAATGGCTTTTGATGAGAGAGAAGTATATGACGCTTTGAATCTTACTCAAGTCTTAAGAGACGATGAAATAGAGAATATTGAAAACTTCAGTCAGAAGATAAGTTGTGTCAAGAAATCCGAGAAAAGCTTATCACAAGAGACATCACATTTGAGAAACTTTATTCTCGATTCACAGTTTATAATAATATATTATATAGAAAGAAGAAAATTCGGAAAAAGATAATAGAGCTTATCAAATGGTACTGCCAGCAAAATTGATTCCGACAACACTTGACAGGTATCATAACGACTATTCTATGGGTTGTCATTTCGGCCAAAACAAGACAGAAGAGGTAATAGAGAAGAGGTTCTGGTGGCCGGCAATGAGAGAGACAATTCGAGCATTTGTCAAGAATTGTACTGTTTGTCAACAGAATAAGATACCAAAAGGTCTAGGTTTTGGAGTTCCAAAAGTAATAGAAATATCAGAAAACCCTTTCGGCGCTATAAATGTGGACATCTTTGGCAGTTGTCCTTTGTCTGTGAATAAGAATAAATACGTTATCACTAGCACATGTCGCCTCACGAGATGGATTGAAGCCTCAGCCATTCCTGATCAGTCGGCGGAGTCGGTATTAAAATTCATAAAGGAAAAGTTTATTCTTAAGCACACTTGTCCTTCCAAGTGTACGACTGATAGAACGCTGTTCTTATGAGTAAAAAATTTAGACATCAATTAGCGTCTTGTGGCATTAGACATACACCTACTTCTTCTTACTTCGCATGTGGTGATGGTTTAGCTGAAATCACTAATCAAAAGCTTTTACATGTTCTCAGATCTTATACAAACAGAGATAGTAACAACTGGGGCAAATATTTAGATCTCGCGGTCAAAGTAATTAACAAACAAGTGAGTGTAACTACAAAATATAGTCCATTCTTCCTACTGTACGGATGTAATTCTGTTAATGAGTTCGAAAGAAAAATTCAGTTGAAAAATTTAATGGAAGAGGGAGAAGAGCTTGAAGAAAATAATGCGACTAAATCTTGGTTTAATGGGAGAAATGAAGCGAAAGTTAACATTGAATTAGCTGAGCGAAAGTGGGTTGAACTTAAGAAGATCAAACTTCGAGTTCCGAATTTCAAGGTCGGGGATATATGTTGGACAAGAGATAAGACCATTGTACTAAAAATGCCAAAAAAGCTACAAAAGCCTCTCTTTGGTCCTTTCCTGATAGTTAAAGTATTGTCGGAAGACGTATACAGAATAATAAAAATGAACAAAGAGACAAATTGTACGAACTGTGAACGCAAGACTACTGTTTCCATACTTCGGTCCAAAACCAAAAGATTACGATGAATTAATGGAGAGTGAGAAAAGAACCTTTGAAACAGTTAAGAGACCAGAAGGAATAGAGATATGGGATGTCGATGAATATAGTGAATGGTTAAAAATCATATATAAAGACGAAATTCAACGAAAAGATGAAAATGAACAGTTAGCTGATCAATATATAGAAGATTATAGTCAGGCCAACAAAGAGTTGAGACCTCGGAAAGACAAAAGTGAAAACGATTTCAGTTATCGCTCGGCCGAAAAATCAAGTAATGGAGAAGAAACTATTATTTATGAATGGGAAAATCAAAAAGCGAAGAGAATAGATCTGAAAATAATTCTAATGAGAAGTTTTGCGACACTGTTAACAACAACGATAGTCAAAACATACCTGAAAATAAAGATAATAACTATAAGAATAGCAATGATATAAGGGAGGAACGTAATAAGGGCATAACGCATGAAGATAGTCTCGAGAAGTCACAAAAATTAGTGGTCAGGAGTCGACCTAAACGTTTAACGAGAAAACCTGATCGCTATCAAGTATACGTCACAAGTAGAGTAACACGTCACAACTGCTATACGGGAGGACTTAAGCAATCGAAAAAGAGGACAGAAGAGGACATTTTTATTTTTTATTCACATATAATTAATACAATTTGTGTCTAAATGAATACTTCTTATATTCTTTTGCTCCTCTTCTGAGGCATTGTGGTTCACAATTAAAAGAGTTGTTTTGATTAAAATTTGTATACTACGTCACATGTATTTGATAAGTTAAACGTATGATTGCACTATACTTATATATAAACCTCCTAATTGTTCCCTTTATAATGTATATATATGGTAAATTATACTATCTTTGACTACGAAAGGGCATAATTTGACTTTTGTATACAAAACATAAGAAATAATTACAGTCTCAGGAAATTTTAATGCTTTTTGTAAAGGAGGACATTATATTGTCCTCCTCTGACCCTCGGGAGGACAGAGGACAAATTAGTCAAAAGAGGACTGTCCTCTCTAAAGTAGGACATGTGGTCACTCTAGTCACAAGTAAGCTGGAAGACCAGTTCAAAGTCAACACAATTTCATTCACATATAGATTAGATTGAAGTCAAGTCAGGCAGTAAATATTTGAGTTTAATTGTAGTCTTGAAATGAACCAAACGTTAATTTAATCTAGTCTAATATTTGGGTAACTTGATATTCTTAGATTTAATTTCAATATTGATGAAATTTTCATATGAAATCGGTTAACAATTTTATTAACATTAACCTAATTTGAGGATAATTTTAAATAATCTCCTAATTAAGCTCATAATTAAGAGTTTAAATAACTTATCAGTAACTAAAATATTGGGTTTTAATTATTAGTAAAATTTTCCACTCTATCATAACCTAAAGTTATGCAAAATAATGATGTGGTTTGAATGTCTCTCTGAGTGCACGCGGAGATTCATTCAGACCATGACATAGATACATCATAAAAATTATAAAGAGTGGTAAAGCTTTGTCGATGAGCAAAATCACTAAAAAAAAAAATTTCTTATATTAGAAACTAATTAACACAACTAAAACAATAACAATGTACTATCAACTATTAAGATTATGTTAAAGTTTAAAATAATATAATGATGGGTGAGAGTAAAAGCGGTAAGGTGTATGACGAAATTGTAAGATATTGCAATATAATTTCGTAGCAGAACACAATTTTTGGATTTTTTTAACTTACTTTATTGAGGAATACGAGGTAAAAGACGGTTAATACATGTTTGCTTATCACTTTTATAGGAAAAATCCCCCAAAATTGGGGCAGATACTTATAGGAGTTTGTGCTTATAATAGGGGGAATAGGGGGGTATTGTTAGGTAATAGCTTTATGTGGGTTTATTATAGTGCTAAGGATTAGGATTGTATTTTCCTGTGACAGATCCGGCTTCATAATTTATGTCTGACTGTGGGAAAGTATAAGTTTAGGTTGTTGGAGAAATATAAAGAGAAAAAGTATTTGCAATATAACAGATTACTTTGACATGATAGTAAGGAAAGCTGCAGTAATGAAAAGTTTGTGTATGGCTTTCAAACTTTCAGTCTTTGACCGATAGTCTTCAGCCATCGCCGGGCGCTTGATATATGTAATGAAAAGTTTTACGCAATAGTACAGAACTTAGTTCTGTTTCTGTTGTTGTTTCCCCCCCTGCACAGCCCACAACTTAGGCCAGGGGTCGCCGCTTTTACTCAGTGGTATCGCAGCGAGGATAGTGTCACAGTTTTAAGAGGACACACCTGAGCCCTGAGCCCTCCGAGTCTGTTGTCTGGTGGTCTCAGAGACCAGACTCTACCGAGTTACGTCCCTCGGTTTGGGACCGCGGTCGTCGAAGATCCCCCCTGAGCCTTCTCTTCCCTCCCGGCCCAGTATTACCTGGGTAGAAGGAAGCAGTACGCCACAATGGGATTCGAACCCGCTCCCCAAGGGTTGCTCTGTCAGTGTTTTGACCACTACGCCAATAGGTTGGGTTCCTAGGTTAGGTTAGGTTCTTGGGAACTTAGTTCTGTACTATACCCTAAACCAAAAAAATGAACTATTAGGGCTTGCGATTGACTCAAAATCAGTGACCTAATGCATTAGACTTTTGATGATTGAAAAAGGCTGATATATATAAAAGAGTTTCTACATTAGTAAGTTTCTGGTAAGATCTTAGGAGTGTCCGACACAATTTCTAACATGTAAATTAATACAACGTAATATTTGTGATAATTGTCTTTTGTGTAATAATCAGTGATTAAAATTTTTCATTTAATTTTATTAATTATTCAAATATCGAGGGTTTACTGTGCTAAGTAGCTAACAACGTGATAGACTCGATCCCAAGTCAAAAACCTTAAAAAGACGTTACATGTGGCTCACAAATACTACTATTCGCCCCCGAGAGTAGATCCCATGTAACAATACTATTGAAGAAATTGGATTCTCTTTCATGGGAGCGTTGCCTATAAAATTTGATTTTGAACTAAAATCTTGCTTAATTTTTACAGTTCCTTTTAATATAAAAACTCTGGGTTGGCTTTTACTTTTGCGTGAAGCTGGGGATTCCATTACACGTATAGCGTCAAAATAGCGAAAAAATAATAGCGAAAGTCAAAATAGCGAAACCTAAATAGCGAAACAATAATAGCGAAACCTTAATAGCGAATCAAAAATCGCGAAACAATAATAGCGAAACCTTAATAGCGAATAATAATTAGCGAAAACGTAAATAGCGAAAATACTGTCTAATTTCCTATTATAATTCTTAAAAACAATAACATTACATTTAACTAACCTGAATTATGTTAAGACGCGCAGGTGTGCATTTTTGATTTAATCCTTTAAAATTTTCGAAGCTGAAATTGAAACCTTAAGATACAAATCATTTTCTAATTAGTCTCTTTACTGAACACAACGCATTTCTTTAAAATTTTGTTTGTGCTATTTTATTTGGATTTTTTGTTGATATTTGGACGTATCTTCATATTATTAAAGGTAAAGAAAACTTATTTTTATATAGTTGTATTAATAGTTTTAGTTATATGATAGACAAATTTTTTTTGGTAGGACAAAAGTATTTAGATTTATGCTAAACTTTATTTTCATTTTCGTCGCACGCGATTAAAAAATTTTAAGTTTTGCTCGCCCCTTAACTTTTTCGACTTTCCTCAACTTTTCTCAACTTTCTCCAACTTTTCTCAATTTTCTCAACCTTTTACAACATTTTCAACTTTCTCCAACTTTTCTCAACTTTTTCCAACTTTTCTCAACTTTTTCCAACTTAAATTTCTTGAGTTTTTTCGGCTTTAGGAAACTTTTTTCCTTTTCTCTACTTATTTATCCAACTAGTTTTATCCAACTTTTTCGACTATTCTCAACTTTTTCGACTTTCTTAATTTTTTTTCCGCTTTAGTAAACCTTCATCAACTTTTCTCAACTTTTATCCAGCTTCATTCAACTTTTCTCCACTTATATAAACTATTTAGTTGACTTTTTTCAACTTTTTAATCGACTATTCGCAATTCTCTAAACATTACTTTAAAATCACTTCTTTTCAATATGACGCATTGAATGGAATATGATTATTCCTCGCTCAGCTAGCTAAATCCAATTACATCTTATTTAACTCGCTTCACGAAATTTTTAGAAACAACTCATTTGTTCCTAGGATGCCTTTGCACTTTGTTATGAGCAATAAAAACTGTCAGCTTTTAAAGCATGATGGCTTTTTATTCAGGAAAGATAAGACGTTGCCAACTGCGCAGTATTGGAAATGTGTTCAATATGCCCCTTGTGAGTGTAAAGCGAGAGTTGTGACTTCCAATGATAAAGTTGTAAAATATAAAAATATTCATAATCATGTGATTGATACTGCTTCCGTACGAGCCAAAGAAGTTCTACAAGATATGAAAGAAAGAGCAACGACAACACAGAGAACAACTAATGAAGTTATCGCGGATTCGACCGTTGGACTTGAAGCATCAGTTGCGGCATCAGTTCCCGATTTTAATTTATTAAAACGAACCATGCAACGTAAACGACAAATTTTAAATCACGCACCTGCAAATCCTCATAATATGCATGAACTTGATATCCTAGAACAATACCGCACAACCCTGACAAATCAGGAGTTTCTTTTGTATGATAGTCGTACAGATGATGACGAAGATGAAGAATCTGAAGAACGTGGTATTTATTTCATTTTTGCAACACGTGCTAGTCTTCAGCGTTTGAGTCAAAGTCAACACTGGTTTGCTGATGGAACTTTTAAATCATGCCCTAAACTTTTCAGTCAATTGTACACCATACATTGTGTTCAACATCAAACAGTTTTACCTTCCGTTTACATTCTGATGACAAACAGAAGAGAATCAACATACCATCGTGTTTTTGAAACTCTAAAAGAACTTCAACACAATCTTAATCCAGTTTCAATTTTGACTGACTTTGAAAGAGCATCGATTAATGCATTTCAAACATCATTTCCCAATTCAGTTCATCGTGGCTGTTTCTTTCACCTAACTCAAAATATTTAGCGAAAAATTCAAGAAAATCATGAAATACAACATCGTTACATCAATGAGCCTGAATTCGCAGCAAATATTAAAAAATTGGCATGTCTTTCTTATGTTCCCGTTGCTGACGTAACAATTGCCTACGATGCACTAATGACTTCAGAATTCTTCGAAAATAATGAAATTCTCCGTCCGCTTCTCGATTATTTCGAGGACAACTATGTAGGTCGTCTTCCGAGAGCTTTGCGTCGAACGAATCGTCTTCAACCTTCATTTTCAGTTGAAATGTGGAATCAATATGATTCAGCTCTCCAAGACGTTTCTAAAACTAATAATAATATTGAAGGCTGGCATAGACGTTTTAGCTCTTTATTGGGTGCACAACATCCAACTATTTGGAAATTTATAGATGTTTTGATGAAAGAAGAAAGTCTTACAGAATTTCAGATAAACCAATACGTTGCAGGCACTCTTCCACGTTCAAACAAAGCCAGTACTGCAGTAGCGAAGCGGGTCAAGAATCAAGTCACTCAATATAACCGTCAGAATATTTTGGACTATCTTAATGCTTTATCCAATAATATTAATTTAAATGTTTGAATTTATGTATAATAATTCTGTAATCGAATTTCATATATATATATATATATATTAATGCTTTTCCAAAAGAATGCACTTTTCTGGCGATTTTTGCTATGCATTTAATGATAGAAAATTTTTATGAATTAGGTGCGAAATCAAAGACGCCTTTCTGTCCGAGTTTGACCAGCATACCCCCTGTAGCTAAGGATTAATCAAAGCTTTGATAGAAAAGTTTAATTCAAACTTTTGATTTCATTTGACTTTCATATGTCAAGTGAATGGTTTCTGAGTTTGACTACAGTATAAAACTTTATTGATTTGAAAGTGAAAAGTCTAAACTTTTTTAATAAATTTTCAATTGAAGTTCATGAAGTTTTAAATATGTAATTAATTGAGATATAGTTTAAGTTTAATAAAAACCTTTCAATTTATCAACTTTGTGCTAAAATCTTAGTAAAAGTTTTTATTTTACTCTAATTGGAAAATTATTTTTTCAAATTTTAATATAAAATGCCTTATACGAAAAAGCGTAAATCAATTTTCGGCAGTGTATTAACACCGATCAGCACAAACATTTCAAATACAAACAATACAAAAAGGAAAAAATGTTTATTTCAAAATAACATTCAGGATCTCATACAAACTGAAAAAATAATTGAATCAACTAATGAAGCCAACGAAAATATTTATGAAAGAGTGAGTAGTGATAGTGTTTGTTGCGATAAAAATCATATTTTAAAGTTTACTAATAGTGAAAAAAATGAAATTATCAACTATTTCAATTCAATTAAAACTAATGAACAAAAAAATGAATACTTGAAATCTGTAGTAATCCCTCAAAGCTTTATTGATAAAACTGAAACTTTTAAGCCTCGGAGCTCTAATTTTGAATATTATGCTCAATTTAGTGACAAAAATAATAATAATATGGTAGTCCGTGAGAAGGTTTGTGTCAATGCATTTTTGAAATTACATAACATTAAGTATTCTAGACTTAGAAATAAAATACTTAAGAATCGTAATGAAACTGAAGATAAACGAGGTAAACATAGTTCACATTATTCAATACCATTAGAAGTAGAAATAGATATTAGAGAATTTATTGAGAATTATCCCTCTCGTGAATCTCATTATAGTCTTTCAGTAAGAACTGGAAGAAAATATATTGAATCAAATAAAAATATTGCCATACTTTATCGAGAATTTATTGATATGTATCCTGAATATGATAGATATGTGAATTATCTATTTTTCTATCATATATTTAAAGACTGTAATGTCGGTTTTGGCTTTCCGAGAAGTGATATTTGTGGTACATGTGAAGAATTAAGTGTCAAAATAAAATCATTGATTAGTGAAAAAAATAATTCTTTAGAGACTGAAATAAAAAGTATACTAAACAACCATCAAATTGAAGCAAAATTTTTCTATAAACTTCAAAGTGAACTTTCCTAAAAACGAATTGGCATTAAATAAGCAAAAATGAAAAAACTAGATGTAAATGATGTTCTAGTTACTATTGAATATCGAAATTTTGAAAATTCATAACTTCGCATTACAGGGAATTTTGAAATCCGCTTTGCATATTCTTAAATAGAGTATACTTAGATTGAAATCCAAGAAAATTCTGTGGGTTTACATTCAGGCGTAGCTATAGCTTTGTCAAGTCATGCCGATATGTAATGGACGGCGGCTAAAATGTCGCGTAAAACATATATGAAATAATACGCAACAGTTGAAGTGCTCAGTTGTATTGATTAAAAGGTCGTGTCATTATCATCAAAGCCAGAGCGTTATTACTGTCGGCCGGTCAAACAGCCTTTTTTTTCTTTTTTGAGGATGAATGTTTAAACGGTTAGCCTGCTTCAATAATGTAAGTTACGCTTTTCAAAGTGCCTTTTCTGTCCGAGCGTGACCACAAATTTGAATAGCGCGAATCAAAAACGTTTGAAAGCCTTATCAGCAAACTTTTTGATTTTATTTAAATTTGGATTTTTAGAGACTAGCTCATATTAGTTAAACTTTATAGTTCAAGAAATTGCAGTTTAAATAATGAGCACAAGCCTTACGAAACAATATTTTATTAAAAAAAATTATTCGCAAATTATTGACGATAGAGTAATCCAAAAATCCAAATTTAAATAAAATCAAAAGTTTGAGTGAAACCGTCTTATCAAAACATTGACTAATCCTTAGCTACAGGGGGTCTGCTTGGTCAAACTCGGACAGAAAGGCGTCTTTGATTTCGCGCCTAATTCACCAAAATTTTCTATCATTATATGCACAGCAAAGATCGCCAGAAAAGTGCATTTCTTTTGGAAAAGCCTTAATATATTAACTTACATTCATTTTGCCAGAATATAATTTGTATCTCTAATACGTTTCAAACATTAAATTCATAAAGAAAAGAATGTTTTGTTATTCTACAAACAATTAATAACATGTAACATTTGATAGTAATATTTGTAGCCGCATTACTAATTCTTTGGCGAGTACAGTCAATACGAAAAATTTGAACATATTTTCAATATTCGCCATTTTTGTATTCGCTATTATTGTTTCGCTATATCTGTTTCGCTATTTGTTTTTCGCTATTTTGACGTTCGCTATTTTGACTTTCGCTATTTTGACATAGAATCTCCATTACATATCTATATATTTATTATCAGCATGACTTGACAAGCTAAAGAGTATCAAGCCACATCCACCTCCAGCCACTTCTAAGCTACGCCTACCAAAAAAATTGTAAGCCACTCCCACCAAAATTTTCTTGAATTTCAATCTAAGTATACTATTTAAGAATATGCAAGCGGATTTTCAAAATTCCTTCTGTATGCGAAGTTATGAATTTTCAAAATTTCGATATTCCAATAGTAACTAGAACATCATTTACATCTAGTTTTTTCATTTTTGCTTATTTAATACCAATTCGTTTTTAGGAAAGATATAGACGTATATCTTATATCTTAGTAGTCTTATCGAAAATACTTAAAATAAAAAAATTCATCTCATTCATACCGACCCATATTAGATGGGCTCTCTCAAAACATGTTCCTTTGAGTGGATTGCATGAATGGCGGCATATTTCATTCACACACCTCAATCTCCAACCAATTTTTATTTTAGCATCATTCGTTGGCATCATTGAAGATGAACACTTTATACATCGGGCATGAGTGGTAGTATATCCCTGGTTGGAATGAGTTTAAACCTCTCTAAGAATTCAGTTACAGATTCTTCATCTGAGAAGTTATTTAGCTTAAGTCTTGAATCATCAAATTCTGGAAATTGATTTATTGCTATTTGATTAAATATAAATAAAATTACTCTGGAAGAGGCAGTACACAGTGGAAAATTTGTCAGAAATTTGGAATAATATTAGACGTCGTTTGAGTTGCCATTCCAATTTCTAACACTAAACACTGTACTCCCGCATTGTTGTAAACAGGATAGTGCTAGGATCCGAAGGTAATCATTACTCAAAAGTAACCACTTCTGGTCTCTCCAGCTAGACTTGTATCATAATCCAACAATGGAGAGTCAACCCGCCTATGAGCACGTTTGGTGTATTTTGTGTGAATGAATGTGTTTAAAATATAAAAATAAAATTATAAAATTTATAAAATAAAAAATTGTGGTATTTAGTACTTAAATTGAAAATCTCAATTTTGATTAAATTTACTTTTAAAAAGCTTAATAAATAAAATAACAAATAAAAAATATTTAGACTTACACTTAGAGTAGAACTGGTGAGAGTAAAATTCACAAAAAACAAAATTTTGACTAAAAACTGAATTTAACGCACTTATTTAAAAAATCAAAACACGTGTTGATGTATAATAAATAAGCAAAAATGAAAACATTAGACATAAATGATGTTCTAGTTACTATTGGAATATCGAAATTTTGAAAATTCATAACTTCGCCCACAGAAGAAATTTTGAAAATCTGCTTGCATATTTTTAAATAGTATGTTTAGATGGAAATTCAAGAAAATGTTGGTGGGAGTGGCTTAAAAATTTCTTGGTGGTCGGAGCTTAAAAGTGGTAGGAGGTGGGCGTGGTTTGAGACTTTTGTTTGTCATGTCATGCTGATAACAAACACATAAATGCAATGGCTAAACCATTTTCACGCAAAAGTAAAAGCCAGCCAAAACTCTGGAATCAATAGTGTGAAACAAATCCAATTGCATCTCAAAAAATCTAATCCAGTCGATAGAATTACGTGGTAAAACTGGTTCAGAAACTTGAGGCAAAATCATCTGATTAAGATATTTTTTATTAACAGCATTTTCATCTTCAATAGATCACCAACATTTTTAATTCTATCATCTTTAGTATTGAAACTTAATTTTCTTTCAAACAACAGAACATTTTGATACAAATATATTTTTGTACAGCATCATTAATATCGTTAGGCAAAGTTAAATTTTTAATAGTTTTATTATTCATATCAATATCTTCATTCATTCCGAGAAAATTTCTTAAAATTTGATCTGTTCTTTCAATAAAGTATGTTTTATTATCAACGTCTTTTGGTCTTCAGGATCTTCAACATTAATCGTTTAGTTTCTATGTCAATTATTGTCATTTGTTAGTTTAGATCCTATTCCAGGATCCATTTACACTCTTTTATGCCTAGACATAATTCCAAAAGTTTGCTTATAATTACTCATTTATTATATGATCAAAATTCTTTCTAAATTTCAATTCTTTTGACTTTTCGTCAATCAATAAGAAGCTATATGGTTCTGAGGTTGCAGATTTAAAATATCGTTTAGACGTTTCTTTATCCACATCTAAACAATGGTTTCTTTGAATTTCAGTCAATTATGTTTCATTAGAAACATTGTAAAATCTAAAATAATTGCACTGTAGTCGTATATCTTTTGGAGTTGCAAAATGGCTTGGACTTAAATAAATTAATGAACCATTTTTCTTTTTACTTCTAATAGAAAGATCTATAATCAGATGTTGATCAGCATCAGTTACAAAATCACCGAATACAATTAAATTCTGATATTCTTTATCTAAATCATCAACATTCACAATATCATCTTTACTTGAACTGAATATAGCTACTTGAAAGTCCTCACCTGTTTCATCTTTCATGGTTTCGTTAACTTCGAAAAAATCTTGCAGCACTTGGTATTTACTTTCAGTCAAGTCTTTTGCATAAATGTAATCTTGTTATAGTATAAGTAATAAGATTGATTAACAAGTTAGATTTTCCGCATCCACTTGAACCACAAATCAAAAGTCTAAAAGGCCATAAAGGTGCCAAAACATGCTTATTTATGAATTCTTCTTTATCATTATCATAGTTGATAGTTGAAGCGCCAAAATTATCCATTTAATTATTTTAAACAAAGGATTTTAACAAAAATAATAGGTTGAAACAATTGCACAAGGCAATCGAAACAATAGTGAAAGCTAAACAACTGTACTCCAACGCATCCGCATCTAAGTTGTGAAGCCCACTTTGGTCTGCCGTCTCCGAAGAACTTCGACACAGCAATCACCAAGCCAAATGAATGCAACATTCCTCCAGCCATCAGAAAATGCACCGCGAAATCAGGTAAGACGTCTTTATTTATCCCCATTTCTCTACTAATCCCTCTCCCTATGCATGCTTCCCGCCATTTTATTTGTTTACATCCGCTCGCTCTCTTTTACCTTTACACACAGAAGCGCCTACGCCTACTCGAACAGCTACCCACCTCTACTTCACCCTCCCCGCACCCCACAGAGTACTCCCTTCGTTTTCCAAACCTGGGCCATAAATGCTATGCTAGCCTCAATGGCCCCCTCCCTCTTACTGCTAGCCGGCGATATCGAACTCAATCCAGGCCCCTCCCTTCCCTCCCAATTAAATATCCTTCAACTGAATATAAATCGTATCAGAAACAAACTACCCGCGCTCACCAATTTCCTATCCCTCCATCAAATACATATAGCTGCCCTCCAGGAAACCAAAGTAACTCCCCGAGCACAAACTCCCGAAATCCCTGACTACTTCCCCATCAGACTAGACCGCAAACAAGGCCCCGGAGGCGGCCTTATCTTTTACAGTCACAGCTCCATTGCATATTCTACCCACACCCCCTCTGTCTCCTCCCAAAAAACCTGTAGAAATGCAAGCCTGCTCGATATTCATAGATAAGTGCACTTACACAACAGTAAACATCTATAACCCTCCCCTACCAAAAGCACCCCAGCAGTACAACCCCGACCTTCAACCCATTTAAAATCTACCAACCCTATCATTGTAAGCGACTTCAATGCCCACCACCCTACCTGGTTCAAATCACAACCCTCGACACCCGCGGAAACCTGCCTCATCAAATCGAGCCCCTCCTCTGATACGGTATCACGTCAAAAGAGCGAAACCATAAAACGAATACAAAATGAGCGAATCAAAAGGGCGAAAAGTAGTTATAGGCGAAAACAAAGAGAGCGCATGACAAAACAGCGAACAAAAACAAAAACAAATTTTAGTTACCAAATGCTCTATTGTGATTATTATTGTAATTATTATTGTGGTTCTATTGTAATATTTAATCATCTTATTATCTAATCATCTAATTGGTAAGCGCTTTTTAACATATCATAATTATATATTAAAATATATCCCTATACTCCCGGAATCACATATACTGCTCAGGGGCTAAGAAGTGCGTATAATTTGGTGCAAAAGACCTCATGGAGCCCACGTACTCGATGATGAAACAACTAACTTGATCTCTTGAGGAACCCTAATGGGCCTGCGGTTTTCCGATTCCGGGTTCATACCAAAACTAGTTTAACTACACTGTAACTTAAATTACTTGACTTTACTGTAACATGACTCTATTGTAACTTAACTTTACTATAACTTAACTTTACCGTGTTTAACTTTACAGTGACTTAACTGTGCTGTAACTTAACTTTACTGAAACTGAACCTGATTAATTTCATTAACCTCGAGTAAACCGAAATATATATTTTTACGTGAGTGAAGATTGCCCAAAACCCACGTTATGTAGAAGCACAATTAATAAGTTTAGGAAAACAGGTTTCATAAAAAATTATTTATTAAGAAAATCAATTAAAAGTGTATAATGGATGTGAAGTCGTCAACGCACGTCCGAACAAAAGGAAGACAAACAATTAATTCACAAAAAGGGGTGTAAAACCAGTTTTATACTAGAGAGACGTGCGCTGCAAGGGTAGTTCAGAAAGTATGAGTAGTATATTAATGGATAAATACAAACATTATTTCTAACTATAAGTAAGTTTCCTATTAATAGTGTATATTTTATGAGGTTATTTGGCTTCCGCTCATATTGTTTAAAACCCATTTGATTTTCGTACTTTTGGTTTTCGCACATTTGGTTTTCGCTCATTTTGTTTTCGCCCTTTTTGTATTAGCTCTTAAGTATTCGCCTTTTTGACATGGAGCCCTCTGATACTAAATGAAAACACCCAACACGTGTAGCCCCCCTCACAAAACCCCACCTAACCCGATCTGACTTAGCCAGTCCAAGTCTTGCCTCCCTACTCTTATGGCAGACCCTTTCAGCCCTCTCTGATCGCCTACCTATCATTATATGCCTCCCCCTGCTCCGTAAGATGCCCCTAACCTTACCAAGTTCTACACAAACTTTAAAAAAGCCGACTGGCCTAGTTTTACCAAAATAGTTGATGAATCTCTCAAAGACTACGACCCCGCTCTCTTTGTTTCCATCGACCGTGCAGAATCCTATATCAGGGAATCCATTAATACCTCAAAATTAACTGTCCCTTCCGGCCGCAGAAATTGCTATATTCCCTCTTCTCTAACTATCAAAGCTTTAATTTCAGAAAGGGACTAACTGCGCCATAGGCTCTCCCGTTCCACCAACCAACCCCCCGTCTGAATCCGATTCTCAGCATCTAACGGCCCTAATAAGCTAATACAATAAGAAATAAAAAAAGCTCAGTCACCTGCGCTGAGCAGACTTTGCCAAGACACTTGATCGCCGCACCACGCCACGTAAACTCTGGAAAACCCTCAAATCTATAGGCAACAGCACCTCCCATTCCTACGAAACTATTTCTCTGTCCATACCAAATCGAGCCTCCAGCCATAAATCCCAGGCTAAAATCCTAATAAAACACTACGCCTTCATATCCCGCATGCCGCATATTAAATCTGATGGAAGATCCTTTCGCTCCGTGAAATCTCTGAGACTCAGTGATTCCCCTAAACCTGCTTTTCACCAACGAACAAACCCTCGCAATTATCCGTTCAATACCCTCTTCTTATGCACAAGACCCAAACGAAATACCCAACCACCACCTCAAACACCTCTACCCTGATGCAATAGCTGCCCTTACTAAACTTTTCAACTTTTCCTACCAAAATACCGACTGAGTATCTCGCCGAAAAATCAAGCTGCACCCTATTCACACCCGAAAGACACGAATTAAAATACCAACCCCTTATTACCCTTAATAACATTCATATTCCTACAGCCAAAAACCCTAAGAGTAATCTTCGACCCTCTGCTCACCTTCTCCCCACACAGCCTACCTAATACAAAAGTCAGTCGTCGCCTAAACTCCCTTTAAAGAACTCTCCTCTAGTTCCTGGGGCTAGAATAAAGAAACACAGAAACAATTAAGAATAACCAAGTATATAATAAAGGTTAGTTTATTGAAATGTCATTCTTATAATTAGTTTAATATATATATAGAAAATATTGAATTGAACGGTTCGAAAGCAGGGGTGAGAGAGAGAGAGAGAGAGAGAGAGAGAGAGAGATTCCTCTTGCTTTCGCTAAAAGCTAATGCCTTTCAACCGTTTTGACAAATAAGGTGTGGTGACCATTGATTAGATGTCCACAGAAACGAGTCCAACACAAAACTTTTAATAACTTCCAAATATAAAATTAGATGAAATAAGACAAATGTAAATGAAATATAATCATGACAGTATTAAAGATCCTCAGAAGATTCATATTATGAGAGAGATATCCTTAAGAACTGTTTACAGAAATATTAGCAAAATTTCTAGTAATTTAGGTATAGATCGGAAGGTTGGTTCGGATAGGCTAAGAATATTGAAAACTAATGACTGGCGTCGAATTTCAAATCTTTTGGTAACAATGAGCGAGTTATATCCTGATGGTTTATCTTTCAACATAACAATGCCACTTCCCATACCACCGCTCGATTATGCAAAAATTTGTTCAAAGACCAGAATCTTGAGGTTATGGAGTGGACACCTAATTCTCCTGATCTAAACCCCATATAAGATGTATGGGGGATTATGAAAAAGATAATTGAGAAATTTGAACCAAAGACTATTTCTATGTGCAAGGAAGAAATTAACGAAGTTTGGTCTGAACAAAGCCACGATCTCCTGACTTCTCTCGTAAAAAGTATGCCAAAGAGAATAGAAATGTGTATTGGCTCTAATAGCGCAAAAATCAACCATTATTTTTTTATAATATTTATAGTTAATGTATAATTAATATATGAAATACCATTATTATATATCGATGAATAAAAAACTTAAATATAAATACAAAAATATAAAATGCCATTTTTATGGCCTCAGGTTTATATAAGACTACAAAATAGATATTCAACCAAAATTGATAACTAATTTAATATTCAAACTATGAGATGAAAGAAAAATTTGTTTATTCTCACATTTCTTGATATATAGCATACAGGTATAGGAATTATGAATCAATTATCAAAGAATATATAATTAAGAGTAACTACTTAGTTTGCTAACCTAATCACCAATCTACAATGTATCTCAAATCGATCATTAGCTAAAAGCTTAGTATAAGAAAAAGATAAAGAAAAACTTAATATATATTCGTTGAACTCAATAGTGGAACTAGTCAGATTTTACTATCTGGGCGACATTTTGTGAAATTCTCTTGAAATCATTCTCCACTTCCTCACATAATTCAATTTTTTGTTCATCATACGGCAAAGAGAAAATCTCGCTTCATCGGGAAATACAAGATCTGCCAAAATTTCGGCATCTATTCTCATCAATGAGCGATTTGCTCTAACAATGCTACAATGAATATCGGCGTTTTGACGTTGCAATTCCTTTTTACCATCCTTCTCATAGCTGATATACACTTTAGAATATTGAAAATAAGATTTTATGATCGAATAACCACGTTCATCCTTTTCTCTAGTATCATGAATAACTTGAGCAAAATAACATTGACTTTCCTTCATCGACTTATCGTTCAAAATAGATTTCGCTAGATCTTTAACACCTTGGACCATTTTCTCATATTGAACGGCTGTAAGACCCTTAAAGAATTCACAAACGGCATTTACAATATCTTGGAAGTAATTTCGATCTTGTATCACGAACTCTTTAGTGGAAGTAAGCTCTGTTGAGAAATATCTTGATTGTGTCACAAGACTCATATAATCTTTGAAATAACCAAATGAGTCGTATGCTTTATCGAAAGGATCAAATTTAGAAGCCTTTTGGTAATGTTTGAGTAAAATGTCTATGGCATCTAAGTGCATTGTCGGATCTTCAAATAGTTCAACATGTTTGGGATTCTTCCTTGATCTGAGTTTAGGAACATCCTCATCACCAATAGTAATCTGATTAATATATACCTTCATATTTACTGTACCAACTTCAGTCAGCTTAGAAAGGTTGCTAAAATATAAAGAAACAATTTAGATTGGCTTCTAATTAAATGACATTCAAAACTATTACTTACGAGTTAGAAATGCTAACTTGTAATTGAAATTGTTCAATGTTGGAGTTTAACAATTTTGTGGTATTTAAAGGAAAATCATATAGTGGATAAAGATCGAGTGATATAAAGTAGCCAATGAAATAAACTATTGTGACTTAGAGACAAAACTTAACCAATCATATTAATTTCTTTATCTCTTAAAATTAAATACAGACACAACTTGTTTATGTGTTATATATGATAAATTTGTCTCAAAAGTATGTTTAACCTTTGACAGACTAGGATATATAATAAATTAGCTATTTATATCAAATTAACGTTTGACACTGTAGTGTTATAAGTGTGTTGATAATCTATAAATAGCAAATTCATAATATTTTCTGGTCTGTTAAATGACATCTGGATTATAAAATGCTTCAAAAAATTATCAAATCTAACATAAGCAATTTGTTATTGAAACTTAATTTATAAACAAGAAAATAACTATTTCTTTCATATGCAAGTGAACAACCCATCAAAAGTTTACCACATCTAACATATAAGTCTTGATTAATGCTGCGTTTTTAGACTTTAGACTTTAGACTGTTTCTAAAGTCTAGAAAAGTCTTAGACCATGTCTAAAGTCTAAAGGTATTCTAAAGTCTAAGTCTGAAGTCTTAAACTAGTTTAGACTTTTAGACCTCAACAAAAAGATTTTAAAGTAACAACTTCTGAGAAATTTAATATATTGAATTGTCATATAAAATCAAAAGAAAATATTTTATTTATTTAACATGATGTTTTCAACTTTTGTTGCAATAGTTCAATGAATGGGTCATAGAGACCATTTTAAACTTATTGTAGTCATGAATAAGTTATAACTTGAAAAGAACTTCAAAATAGATTCAAAGTATGAAGCTGTAGTTTTAGAAAGTGATGAGTGTTGAAAAACCTCAAAGAAAGTCACGAAAATGGGATCGTTTTGAAAAATTGAGTGAAAAAGAATAGAATGTAAGTTTTGTTCTAAAGATTTCAGTGAAAAAACAGGAATCGATTCCCTTTGATATCATCAAAAGTCACAAATTATTAAAATTTGTTGGGTCTAAAAGGCTAATCTAAGTCTAAAGTCTAAAAGATCTTTTTAGACGAGAGGTCTAAAGTCTAAAGTCTAGAGCATTGGACATCAAATCTAAACTTTGCGCAGCATTAGTCTCGATAATAAAATGCTTATATTCGATTTGATAAATTTTTCAACCAATTTATAACACAGATATTATCTGACAGACCAGAAAACAATCAATTAGTCATGTATAGATTTGCAACACGTGTAATACTATAGTGTCACATATGTTGATTTGATATAAACATTAATAAAACTAGAAAATGATTATTTCTTCATTTAAACAATTCTTGAAAATTGGATCATATCCAACACAAGCATTTTATTAATATACTATAGTTAAATTGAAAAACAACAAATTTTTCATATTTCTTTAATTTCCATATTGAAAAAAGTAATCTGTACTGTAACATTGTTGAGATTTGTCGTATATAACATAAACGTTTTATTATGGAAACTTAATTTCATAAACAAGAAAATAATTATTTCTCTCATATTAAAGTGAACAATTCAAAATACAACTGAATTGAATAATAAAGATAAGTTATCTTGATGATTCGTAAGTCCAATAATTATTATTCTTATAAGAAACATCAATTCTATGGGAAATATTTGCCCTAATCCAGTGTTCAATAGTTGTAGCAGGCATTTTAGATAATTCATCGGAATTTATATTAACTAACGCAGAATTTAAGCGTAATTGAGTAACTTTAAAATCTTGGAAATTTTTAACAATTATTCTGTTATTCACAGAAAAATTAATGTCGACTGAATGAATGATCAATTTTATTTTAGCGTTCTCAACACCATTATTGACATCTCTAGCATCAATTACAAAAAAATTGAAATTTGCAATTTTCGATTTAGAGCAAAGATCCTGATTCAATAGTTGTTCAATTAAGAATGTGTTAGCCATTTCCCCCTAATGATTGCTGAATAATATTTTTATCTCTGGAATCTGGTTGGAGTTTGCTTACTTCTATCAATTTATCTATAAATTGTGTATAGTCCAATTTATCGAGAGACGGGAAGTTGCCAAGCATAATCCGTTGGCAAATATAGAGAATTGGTGATCGACTTGACATACTTATTGTAATGAGTGGTAGCTTCGGCCGAGTTTTGTTTTTGTGGATAGAATTTCGCTTCATCTTGGAGACTTTGCAGAATGGTTGCCAATGCATTAAGGTATTTTGTTTTATCTTCTTGAGATTCGTTTGTATCGGATGAATTGCCACCAAGAATAATTGAATTAATAAATGTAAGCTTACCAGAATTGGTGGACATTTTAAGAACCTGTAAATACAATAATTAATTTTGGGAAATTCAATTAAAAGTTTCAAAAATCAAAATAAATACAAAGGTTAATACAGTATAAAATACTTTACTATTTGTGTTCAGCAATCTAACCACTTTGGACTACGATGTTCAATTTAAATAAGAGAAGTAACTGATAGTACTTCTCCTACTTATACATAAACACTTAGATATTTAGCGCAAACTCTGTTGATTATTTCATGCCTAAGGGTCTGTACATGAGGGACGTCCACATATAAGAATATGTGTGATATGTGAATAATAAGCGATATCAATATGTTCATTTGTGTTTAGTCTAAAATCAAATCTAATCAACTAAGCTATTTTAGATAAGAGTATTGAAACAGTCCTCCCTAAATTTTAGACTGTCTATGCATAACGGTCTAAAGATCTTTGCATAGAAGACGTCTATAATTTCCATATTTGTTAAACAAATAAAATTAAATAAAATATGAAAAGCACTCCATCATATTAATAAACAAAACTTCAGGCATTCCGATTCACGCTTAATACCGTTTCATTTGCTTAACAATGCAATTTTCCGATCTGTTAGATTCAAACTAATCTCATATAAACAACTAGACAATACTAATCAATTGTATTTTCAAAAGCTACACTCCTCATCATAATATATACGCACACTCTCGGACGCTTTAAGATTTCGCTCGATGGCTTAAACATTGGGTGCGACCAATCAAAACAAAATTATCAATTTACAACTTTTTAACTCCATCATCAAATAATTTAGCGACATCGATCGCAATATGAGTGATTTATTGTATAGAAATAGTAATAGTATCAGAATCAGGAGCAGATATTATACGTGTATATTAACTTAACATTGAATCGATGTTGAATTGAAGTTTGAAGCTATCAATTGATCAAATGTGAGAGTAGATGTATGTCCACTTACAGTGCATGAAGAAGTAATAGGAATAGAATGTGTACTAAAAGTAAACTCTAGAGTGACAGTACAGCGTAATATACTGTATATACACTGTCAAAAGATTTGATATAAAACAGGTTCAATATTCAAACGGGTGATTTACAAAGATTAGAAAAATACAAAATTGGCAGTCTTTCAACGAGAGAACACCTAACCTAATATGACTAGCAAATATAAAGAGAATAGTTGTTTATGTAAAAGCAACATGTATAGTCAATTCATTAAAGTAATAACTGAGAAATTATCTTGTTACAAAATGAGAACGTTGGTTTACAAAAGACAATACAAGTATTCATTTTCCTTAAGAACATTTTGGAATTGTAAACTTCGACGTTCAGCATTCTTGATAACATAACTTTGTTGTCTTGAATTCGTTTGTTAAGCAAATGAAACGGTATTAAGCGTGAATCGGAATGCCTGAAGTTTTGTTTATTAATATGATGGAGTGCTTTTCATATTTTATTTAATTTTATTTGTTTAACAAATATGGAAATTATAGACGTCTTCTATGCAAAGATCTTTAGACCGTTATGCATAGACAGTCTAAAATTTAGGAGGACTGTTTCAATACTCTTATCTAAAATAGCTTAGTTGATTAGATTTGATTTTTAGACTAAACACAAATGAACATATTGATATCGCTTATTATTCACATATCACACATATTCTTATATGTGGACGTCCCTCATGTACAGACCCTTAGGCATGAAATAATCAACAGAGTTTGCGCTAAATATCTAAGTGTTTATGTATAAGTAGGAGAAGTACTATCAGTTACTTCTCTTATTTAAATTGAACATCGTAGTCCAAAGTGGTTAGATTGCTGAACACAAATAGTAAAGTATTTTATACTGTATTAACCTTTGTATTTATTTTGATTTTTTGAAACTTTTAATTGAATTTCCCAAAATTAATTATTGTATTTACAGGTTCTTAAAATGTCCACCAATTCTGGTAAGCTTACATTTATTAATTCAATTATTCTTGGTGGCAATTCATCCGATACAAACGAATCTCAAGAAGATAAAACAAAATACCTTAATGCATTGGCAACCATTCTGCAAAGTCTCCAAGATGAAGCGAAATTCTATCCACAAAAACAAAACTCGGCCGAAGCTACCACTCATTACAATAAGTATGTCAAGTCGATCACCAATTCTCTATATTTGCCAACGGATTATGCTTGGCAACTTCCCGATTCGTCTCTCGATAAATTGGACTATACACAATTTATAGATAAATTGATAGAAGTAAGCAAACTCCAACCAGATTCCAGAGATAAAAATATTATTCAGCAATCATTAGGGGAAATGGCTAACACATTCTTAATTGAACAACTATTGAATCAGGATCTTTGCTCTAAATCGAAAATTGCAAATTTCAATTTTTTTGTAATTGATGCTAGAGATGTCAATAATGGTGTTGAGAACGCTAAAATAAAATTGATCATTCATTCAGTCGACATTAATTTTTCTGTGAATAACAG
Source organism: Archegozetes longisetosus (assembly GCA_018873245.2). Taxonomy (NCBI): domain Eukaryota; kingdom Metazoa; phylum Arthropoda; class Arachnida; order Sarcoptiformes; family Trhypochthoniidae; genus Archegozetes; species Archegozetes longisetosus. The sequence continues at coordinate 52,068 of JAEMBT020000105.1, forward strand.
AATAATTGTTAAAAATTTCCAAGATTTTAAAGTTACTCAATTACGCTTAAATTCTGCGTTAGTTAATATAAATTCCGATGAATTATCTAAAATGCCTGCTACAACTATTGAACACTGGATTAGGGCAAATATTTCCCATAGAATTGATGTTTCTTATAAGAATAATAATTATTGGACTTACGAATCATCAAGATAACTTATCTTTATTATTCAATTCAGTTGTATTTTGAATTGTTCACTTTAATATGAGAGAAATAATTATTTTCTTGTTTATGAAATTAAGTTTCCATAATAAAACGTTTATGTTATATACGACAAATCTCAACAATGTTACAGTACAGATTACTTTTTTCAATATGGAAATTAAAGAAATATGAAAAATTTGTTGTTTTTCAATTTAACTATAGTATATTAATAAAATGCTTGTGTTGGATATGATCCAATTTTCAAGAATTGTTTAAATGAAGAAATAATCATTTTCTAGTTTTATTAATGTTTATATCAAATCAACATATGTGACACTATAGTATTACACGTGTTGCAAATCTATACATGACTAATTGATTGTTTTCTGGTCTGTCAGATAATATCTGTGTTATAAATTGGTTGAAAAATTTATCAAATCGAATATAAGCATTTTATTATCGAGACTAATGCTGCGCAAAGTTTAGATTTGATGTCCAATGCTCTAGACTTTAGACTTTAGACCTCTCGTCTAAAAAGATCTTTAGACTTTAGACTTAGATTAGCCTTTTAGACCCAACAAATTTTAATAATTTGTGACTTTTGATGATATCAAAGGGAATCGATTCCTGTTTTTTTCACTGAAATCTTTAGAACAAAACTTACATTCTATTCTTTTTTCACTCAATTTTTCAAAACGATCCCATTTTCGTGACTTTCTTTGAGGTTTTTCAACACTCATCACTTTCTAAAACTACAGCTTCATACTTTGAATCTATTTTGAAGTTCTTTTCAAGTTATAACTTATTCATGACTACAATAAGTTTAAAATGGTCTCTATGACCCATTCATTGAACTATTGCAACAAAAAGTTGAAAACATCATGTTAAATAAATAAAATATTTTCTTTTGATTTTATATGACAATTCAATATATTAAATTTCTCAGAAGTTGTTACTTTAAAATCTTTTTTGTTGAGGTCTAAAAGTCTAAACTAGTTTAAGACTTCAGACTTAGACTTTTAGAATACCTTTAGACTTTAGACATGGTCTAAGACTTTTTCTAGACTTTAGAAACAGTCTAAAGTCTAAAGTCTAAAAACGCGCAGCATTAATCAAGACTTATATGTTAGATGTGGTAAACTTTTGATGGGTTGTTCACTTGCATATGAAAGAAATAGTTATTTTCTTGTTTATAAATTAAGTTTCAATAACAAATTGCTTATGTTAGATTTGATAATTTTTTGAAGCATTTTATAATCCAGATGTCATTTAACAGACCAGAAAATATTATGAATTTGCTATTTATAGATTATCAACACACTTATAACACTACAGTGTCAAACGTTAATTTGATATAAATAGCTAATTTATTATATATCCTAGTCTGTCAAAGGTTAAACATACTTTTGAGACAAATTTATCATATATAACACATAAACAAGTTGTGTCTGTATTTAATTTTAAGAGATAAAGAAATTAATATGATTGGTTAAGTTTTGTCTCTAAGTCACAATAGTTTATTTCATTGGCTACTTTATATCACTCGATCTTTATCCACTATATGATTTTCCTTTAAATACCACAAAATTGTTAAACTCCAACATTGAACAATTTCAATTACAAGTTAGCATTTCTAACTCGTAAGTAATAGTTTTAAATGTCATTTAATTAGAAGCCAATCTAAATTGTTTCTTTATATTTTAGCAACCTTTCTAAGCTGACTGAAGTTGGTACAGTAAATATGAAGGTATATATTAATCAGATTACTATTGGTGATGAGGATGTTCCTAAACTCAGATCAAGGAAGAATCCCAAACATGTTGAACTATTTGAAGATCCGACAATGCACTTAGATGCCATAGACATTTTACTTAAACATTATCAAAAGGCTTCTAAATTTGATCCTTTCGATAAAGCATACGACTCATTTGGTTATTTCAAAGATTATATTAGCCTTGTGACACAATCAAGATATTTCTCAACAGAGCTTACTTCCACTAAAGAGTTCGTGATACAAGATCGAAATTACTTCCAAGATATTGTAAATGCCGTTTGTGAATTCTTTAAGGATCTTACAGCCGTTCAATATGAGAAAATGGTCCAAGGTGTTAAAGATCTAGTGAAATCTATTTTGAATGATATGTCGATGAGGGAAAGTCAATGTTATTTTGCTCAAGTTATTCATGATACTAGAGAAAAGGATGAACGTGGTTATTCGATCATAAAATCTTATTTTCAATATTCTAAAGTGTATATCAGCTACGTAAAGGATGGTAAAAGAGAATTGCAACGCCAAAACGCCGATATTCATTGTAGTATTGTTAGAGCAAATCGCTCATTGATGAGAATAGATGCCGAAATTTTGGCAGATCTTGTATTTCCCAATGAAACGAGATTTTTCTTTTGCCGTATGTTGAAGAAAAAATTAAATTATGTGAGGAAGTGGAGAATGATTTCAAAAGAATTTCACAAAATTTCACCCAGATAGTAAAATCTGACTAGTTCCACTATTGTGTTCAACGAATATACTAGTGTATTAAGTTTTTCTTTATCTTTTTTCTTATATTAGGCTTTTAGCTAATAATCGATTTGAGATACATTGTAGATTGATGATTAGATTAGCAAACTAATTAGTTACTACTAATTATATATTCTTTGATAAATGATTCATAATTCCTATACCTGCATGCTATATCAAGAAATGTGAGAATAAACAAATTTTTCTTTCATCTCATAGTTTGAATATTAAATTAGTTCTCAATTTTGGTTGAACATATATTATGTAATCTTATATAAACATAAGAGCATAAAAATGGCATTTTATATTTTTATATAAAGTTTTTTATTCATCGATATATAATAATGATATTTCATATATTAATTATACCTTAACTATAAATATAAAAAATAATGGTTAATTTTTGCGCTATTAGAGCCAATACACATTTCTATTCTCTTTGGCATACTTTTTACGAGAGAAGTCAGGAGATCGTAGCTTAGTTCAGACCAAACTCCGTTAATTTCTTCCTTCCACATAGAAATATTCTTTAGTTCCAATTTGTCAAGTATCTTTTTCATAACCCCCCATACATCTTACATGGGGTTTAGATCAGGAGAATTAGGTGTCCACTCCAGAACCTTAAGATTCTGGTCTTTGAACCAATTTTTGCATAATCGAGCGGCGGTATGGGGAGTGGCATTGTTTTGTTGAAAGATAAAGCCATCAGGATATAACTCGCTCATTGTTACCAAAAGATTTGAAATTCTACGCCAGTCATTAGTTTTCAATATTCTCAGCCTATCCGAAACAACCTTCTGATCTATACCTAAATTATTAGCAATTTTGCTAATATTTCTGTAAACAGTTCTTAAGGATATCTCTCTCCTACTATGAATCTTCTGAGGATCTTTAATACTGTCATGATTATATTTCATTTGCATTTGTCTTATTTCATCTAATTTTATATTTGGAAGTTATTAAAAGCTTTATGTGTTGGACTCGTTTCTGTGGAAGCCTAAATCAATGGTCATCACACCTTATTTGTCAAAACGGTTGAAAGGCGTTAGCTTTTAGCGAAGGCAAAAGGACTCTCCCTCTCCATCTCTCTCTCTCTCTCTCTCTCTCTCTCTCTCTCTCTCTCTCTCTCTCTCTCTCTCTCTCTCTTTCTTTCTCTCTTTCTTTCTTTCTTTCTCTCTCTCACTCACTCAATCCTGCTTTCGAACCGTTCAATTCAATATTTTATATATATATATATATATATATATATTAAACTAATTATAAGAATGACATTTCAATAAACTATCCTTAATTATATACTTAATTATTAATAATTTAATAACAAGAATCCATTGGCCACCAAAGCCGTCGTGACAATACCACTTTTATATAAGATTTTGACTTTCAAACGATTATTATATTGCTTAGACATTTCCATTGAAATGATAAGTCTACTAAAATACTTATGATTTATATAAACACATGTTATGTATATCAAAATAAAATTCATTCATGGGTCAAACTATGCAAGTTTCATTGTATTAGGTTCAATAATAACCGAAATATCGAGACATGTTCCTTAGAATTAGTTGTGCCATTTTTTGCTCTTAGATTTACAGAAATACAGTATTTGGCACCGTGTTTCGTTGTAATTGAGCAAATTAAACGAAATAAAACACAATAAATATAACAAATAGAGGATTTTGTTCAATGAATTATTAGTAGTAGATATGTGCTTCTGGGCCTGAGCGCTTTAGACTCTAGACCTGGGAGGATCAATTTGTTATAGTGATTAATAGTAAATAATCTATCCCTTTCTCTATTTGCTTCATAGAAAGCGCTAATTACTTTTCGTCTCTTGCTTTTTAACTAACACATATTTTATTTGAACGACAATCTCAAAGAATAAAAATATGTAAATAACTGGCAAAATTTAAGATACATTTTGACTCATGATTTTTTCAATTAATCCACAAATAGCGGTATTTTGAATAGTTTTATTCATTCATAATAGTGTTCACACGTTATATAACGCGTGTTATGTATTTTATATAATATTGTGTTCTGTATTACTATATAATGCATTATATAATTTTGTGCGTACAACGTGCAATAAGTAGAACATTTATATGTAACATGATAGCAAAGCATAAAAAGTGGTGTCCCCAAGTGCCTTATTATAGCAACCCTAAAAGTGAAGCTTCGTGCAATAATGTAATTAAACAACTCTTTTGAAGCACAACTGAATCTCAACTCTGTTTAGCCACTTTGTTGTTAAGATGGCTGCAAGACAGGTAGACTTGAAAAATACTAGATCAAGAAGTTGCATGACGCAATTGCTGCGTCTAAAGGTAAGATGGACATGATGTCCGACTTATCAAGGCGATACGAAAGAACTGGAGTAAGTACATCATTTAGAGCTTTCTTAGTAAATCTTTTTAATGGTTTTTTTTACAGAGATCATGTATGAAGAAATGGAGAGCCTGTGGACTGAAGGACTGGATGGTTGGATGCCTGACGGAGATTCTTTCTCGATGTCTTTTCATGACGACTCTCCCAAAACCGTATGAAGGTACAACTGAAGTTTAAACAGTAAGTTTAAATTTTTTCTTGGTTTTCTTAAAATTTTTCTAATGCGTTTTTGTTTATATAATTTTTAGAAAAAACAAAAGATAGAACGGGAGCTTAGGGAAGCGGAAACATCAGAACTCCAAAGGAAGAAAACCAAAAAGAAACGACTTGCTTTAAGCTGAGAAAGGAGAAAATCAAAAACTAGCTCGGAAAGAAGAGAACTTGCGTCAATTGGTAAAGTAGCGTTTTGATCTTTGTTTTAAAGATTCAGAACATTAATTTTTCTATTTCTTCAACAGCTGTGGCCAATCGATTGTCAGTTCCGTCAGTTAGTGAAACAGTTGGCCATTAGGGTTCTAGCGGAGACGCAAGTGCAGAACCTGCGTCAATTGGTGAAATAGCATTTTTACCATTGTTTTCAAGACTCATAACACTAATTCTTATACATCTTCAGCTGGTGTGACCAATCAATTTGGAACAATTAGCCATTTGAGTCCCAGCGGAGACGGAAGTGCAGAACTCGCGTCAATTGGTAAAATAACACTTTTATCTTAGTTTTCAAGACTCAGAACACTAATTCTTGTGTTTTTGTATAGATTCCACTAATTCTTCAACTGAATCAATCAATTCCTTGGTTAAAGTTTCCGGAATTAAAAGATCGTCAAATTTTCTTCTTTTGCCAGAGCCAAGAATCATCAAAAAGCTTAAGGGAAAATAGAAAAAAATTATTATAGAGGATCGTCAGAATCTAACTTTAAGCTTCAATCCGATTTCATTACTTCTAATGCAACAACTTTTTGCGAACGGAAACCTCGACTTCAGTTAATTTGCCAATCGTGAAGACGTGGACGATGATGAATAACTGTTTTTATTTTATACCAGAAAATCTTTTTCTTGCATTTCTATTAAAAGTTAAAAAGTAAGAAAAAATGATAAAAGTATAAAAAGAAAAAAATTTATACTAATCAATTTTATAAAAAATATCTTTTTAAAAATATTTTTATAATATTCTTTATACAATATCCGAATTTTATATTAATGTTTATCAATCAATCTATCTAATAGTATTTTAACAAAAAATTCAATAAAATCTTAAGTCTACCCCTTACAAATGTATTTGTCCTAGATTTTGTGCAGATCTTAGATTCTAGTTTGAAGTTGTAATTTTATGAATTATTTGTATTGTTCATATAATATATTTGACTTACCGAGACTGGTTCTAAAAACTTCACTCGATGGCAAACTCGAAATCATCTAAACCTTTTGAGGTAAGATTTTTCTTTTATAAAATTTATTCTAAAGAATTCTATTCTATTCTATTACTTTTCAAATGTTTATTCATATAAGACGTAATGTCTTTTTAATATTTAAGTTATGTCGCCAAATCTTCAGTTTTATGTTTCATTCATATAAAATAACGCTTTTTCAAATTTTAATTATGCATTAATTTTGTGTAAACGGTTTTCATTTCATTTTAACTTTTTCTTTAAAAACTTTCACTTGATAAAAATCATTAATAGAAATCTGTTTAATTGTATATTTTCAAATATTTTCTTATTACGAGTCATATCTCTTTAAATACTCTGAAAATATATAGATTTCAGTTTCAATGCCTCAGTATTAATAAATCTTAGTTTAGTTAAATACTATTATTCCGAACTAAATACTCATGAAACTTTCTATTGCAAAATGGATAATATCGATGATGATTAGAGCGAAACAATCATCTCGTTTCAATTGAGCTACATTTTGAGAGATGTGAATAGATCACTGCATGCGGCTGTTGTCAAAAATCCATTGAAGACCCCGGAAGGTAGTATTTACAATTTTATAAGGATGGAATTCCGACTTAATTGCGGCGAATTACTGTTTCTCTTACTCCAACTCAATTTCAAAGGATAATGCATCAAATTGAGAAACATTCAATTTTTCAGGAAATTCCGGGTGAAAAAGAAGGCAAATACATCTGCTTCGAACGACTCAGTAATATCTATCAAAGCGCTATCGTTAGCATAATTGATCGAAATGATAAATTTGGTATTTTGATCGATGAACAAGAGCAAGACATGCTTCGGCATTTTGCCAAAATTCTGATATTCGTAATGGAATACCAATGAGCTAAAGATGAGAAAATGAAAGATTTGAAGTTAATTTAGTCTTCAGCCGCGGCAGAAAAGGGAGAATGATTATTATGCAAAGATGTAACGAACGTAAAGAAGAGTCTTGTTTATGACGAGTATGATTGTAACAAAGACTTGAAGAGAAGGAGTTGATTGATCTGTTGATGCAAAATCTGAACAGCGAAGCGAAAAAAGTTTTAATGAATTGTTTGAGTATTACTCTAAACTACTAAACTTTAATGAAGTTCTTTGTCAGGAGGCAAAATATAAGCTGCTTCCTACTATGATCGAAAAGCCTGAACAACTACTTGAAGCCGTGAAAAAAGTTATGTATTGAAGAATCCAAATTCGAAATTCAAAGTCATTGGATGCCTGAATCAAAGAAAACAAGAATTGGATGAATTAAAGGCACTTCCCAGACGTGAAGAACCGAATGAGAAGCGTCCTCGCATTTAAGTTGAATGAATTCATTGGAAAAACATTTTGAAAAGTTAATTTTAGCTCTTATGATTAGTTCATGTATTTTATATTCAGAAAATTATTTCAACTGATTTTCTATTCGTATCAATTATACTTTAATTAGTATATTCGATCAGATTAGAAAGCATTTTTAATGATTAAATAAAAATATATAAAATAAAAGTTCAGATAAACTACGGAAGGTAGCCGATAACCTTTTTCAATTTAGATGATCTACAGGATGTAACTGAAACTCCCAGATTCAGTAAACTCAAACTTATATATATCATGATTCGAATGTGTTGAATCGTCGCCTCTAAACGTTGCTGAGTGACGCTAAGAGCTGGCTTATAATCAGTTTGAAAAAATGTTTGGTAAAACAATATTAAATAGTTTATATTTTTCATACAGAATATTAGTTTGAGCCAGGGTTGGTGTAATAATTAAAAAGACTAGTCTGATGCATTAAACATTTATTAAGACTGCTGTTAGCAAAGTTTGCATCAACGCTTTCATATTAAAGGCATTTTAAATTCAAAACTTGTTTAAGCCAGTTAATTAATTGATATTGTCACATTTATTTTTATGACGAGTGATCATCTATATACGAAAGACCCGATCTAAATGTTTTGTGTAGAGTCTTTCGTATGCGTGTGTTCAAGTTGAACGAATTGGAATCGAGGGGCCTCAATGTAAGATCCTAATCCTTTGTTACCTATAATTCTATCAGAGAGTCTGGTAGGACTCGATAGAATGGGTATTAGTAGAGAATTAAGTTATAACTTACTTTTAATATAAAACTTTCTTTTATTAATAAAAATATATAATGATACAATAGTAGTTATTCACTATAACTTTTCTTACATACCATACAGTATAAAGTAAGAGAGATTTCTTACATCGTATACAGTACAACGTATTGCGGGTATAACTTTAACTAATCAGCAAAACAATAGAGATCGACAGGTATTTGTATGTCAAAAATAATCAAAATGTAGGGAAACGAACGTTCTATTGGGAATGTGAGTTTCGAAAGACGATGTCTTGTCGTGGAAGGGCCGTCACTAAATACATTGGCAACAGACATGTGATCAGTAAGACGTCGCCTCACTCACACGACGCAGATATTACGAGAAAAACATTTTGTGATTTGACTTATCGCTCAAAACAACGAGCTAGAACAACTCTAGAACATCCAGTTCAAATAGTTCAAAATGAAATGAGAGCCGTCCCTAATCAGTTCATACCTGAGATGCCTACGGAGAGGGCCTTTTCCAGACGAGTGAATCGAGCTCGCAAAGAGGACTTTCCTGTGGAACCTCAGAATTTCGACAACTTTGTTATCGATCAGCGCTTTATAAGAACAATCAGTGGAGCGGAGTTCGTAAGATTCATTGAGATTGAGGACGACCGCATTCTTTTGTGCTTCAATAGCGCCAATAGCGTCCATCTCTTTAATGCGAATTATTGGTTTATGGATGGAACTTTTAAATGCGCGCCGACACTATTCAAACAATTATATGCAATCCATTGCAAGATCGGCTGTGATAACTCACGGATTTTACCGATCGTTTTCGCCTTGTTAACATCGAAATCTCAGCGATGCTATGTCGCAATGTTTGAGGAAATCCGACGCATCGCCGAGCACAGAAGATATATTCTCCGACCTGATTTCGTTCTCACGGATTTTGAGAGATCGGCTATGAATGCCGTTACAATCGTATTCCCGGGAGCACAGCCTAAAGGCTGTCATTTCCACTTAGCCAAAAATATATATAGACAAATTCAAAAACTCGGTCTTTCACGCACTTATATTGATACACCTCGATTGGCACTTCAGGTCATTTTTGGCTCCTGAAGAGATTGTGGACGCATTCCGTGACATTGTTGTCCCACTTCTTCGAAACACACAGTTCCGCGAATTATTGAAGTGGTTCGCGATAAATTATGTGACCGGTGATGGAAGGAGAAACACGGCGCCACTTTTCGAACCCCGAATATGGTCTGTGTTTGAGAATAACGAAATGGGATTTCCCCGAACGACGAATAATTGAATCATGGCATAATCGTTGGGATTATACTTTTGGAGCAAGCCATGTCGGAATTTACCGCATTCTCAAAGCGATTCGTGAAGAGGAAGATCGCAATCTAAGTCTGATTGAATTGATAACTTCCGGTGCCCAACCTCCTCCCATCTCTAGAAAGATTCGAACGAGAACGGTACGTTTAGAAACGATATTTAGGAACAGAGGAGATGGAGTCTTGAATACTGCAGATTTTCTTAGAGGAATCGCACACAATTTTGTACTTTAACTCAAATTGGAATTGATATACTTTTTTTTATCTATATTAGATTAAGTATCTGCTCGGATTGATCTATAGTAGATCGTATTTTAAAATTCTTATAATCTTAAACATTTGATCTATATTAGATCATTGCAAAAAATTAAAAAAAAATTATAAAAAAAACAAAAAATTTAATCAATGTTCCAATTAACTATGGACCGTTGATTAAATGATCATAAAATTTACTGGATAATCATATTCTGATAAAATTTTCTGTGCACAAATTTTAATGATGACGAAGTTAAATAATTTATTTAAATTCGAAAATATCAAGGTTCAATATAAAAAATTTCAATTGAAAACGACCAATTTTTCCCATTTAAACTATATTAGACTTACAGAAAATGCAAATGCTATTTCACACTTAAGCATTTGTTTCCTAAAAACTTTATTATAAAGTTAAGAATCAGTACAACTAATAAAATACTTAGTAAAGGATTCCTCCTTTATTTAAACATTTACTTAGATATCTCCCCATATTTTTCATAATTAGATATTAAATATGTTCGTCACAACAGATACCTGTTCACCACTAATTACATGTAATTATTTTACAATTACAACGTACTTATATCAAATCAATACTGATTGATTGTTTGATACATTAGTGTAAAACTAGAAACTACATTAAGGTTTGATTCTTCCATTTAATTCATTTTTGTAAATTTATACAAAAACACGATATTTAAGTATCTTCATAAACAATAAGAGATATTGATAAAGATATTGTACTTTCAGTTCTAAATATGCATCACCTTCAAATAATTTATGGTTAGGAGGTATAAAATTTATTACAATATCGGCTCCAGTATTAATTTAGAAACTCATACTTAAAATGTGAAATCGCTTCCCATGTTCTGAACGCACCTAAAAACTCATAGCAGATTACATTTTTATGATCTTTATTTGAGTTTTTAGGATTAATTTAAATCCAAGTAAGATAACTTTTACTCCACACCTTATAGTTTATCTCAGATATGTAATCATATTGTGAAATTTATTTATATCTAACAAACATAGAATACTAAAATAGCTTAGTTATTAGTTTGAAAAGCCTTAGCACTAACATTTCTTGTAATTAGCTCTTTAAAAGTCCAATTAATTATAACACTTTCTGTAATGACTTTCTCTTTAAAATGACCCAATATAGTCTAATTTAACTTTAGTATAAATAAACAATCAAACAGTGTAGCTTTAGTTTTAAATTTAGAAAAACGTGGGATACCAAAGAAAAGTATATAAAGGGACAGTCTTAGAGAAAGAAGGAGAAGAAGAGAGTGAAGAGATAGACAATCTTCAGTAATATCTTAGTTATGCTTTGTAACTTCACGTTACGCATAATAAAATTCTTGTAAAATAGATAATCGTTTTCTTCATTTCTATCAACTTTATTTCCACCTTAGGTAAGTAATATACAAAGTTGTGAACTTTCTTTAATGCATAATAGGTACACATGATGTTCTCTATTGAGTCCAGCCAGACTCTTATATAGGGAATTAGGTAAAAGGATTTGGAATCTTACAAAGAGGCCCCTGATTTCAAATCTTCACTCTAGTAAAATCACACTAAATGAAAAACTCTACACAGAAACTTAGATCGAGTTTTTCATTTTGAATGAGATCCCGAGTCACAAAAATAATTGTGACAATATTCTCTTAAGCTTGGTGACTCATTTTGATTAAAACAGATAATAAGTAATAAAATATATAAATAACTCATTGCATTAGTTTTATATTTATAACATAATTTCAGTTAGCTAATGTAATTTTTATATTCATTGAAGTTATTAATCTTACTAATTCAGTATTTCCTTGAATCTTATCATTAAATTATTGCTCTTTTCTTCAGAAAGGAGGGGGACCATAAGGCGATATTTCGGGTGTAGAGTTTTGACCCCCTTAAAAGATGCATATATAAGGGATACATATTTTATTTAAAAAATTATCCCTGAATTCAAAACGGTTTAGAAGATTATTTAATTTAAGTGTCATTTTTTTCAATAGGCTCTATGGGAAAATATCTATTTTCAAAGGTTAATTTAACCCCCAGCCCCCACTTTGATGTCAACGAAATTTTTATAGTGAATAGAGACATAGAGGAAGATGTTTTTAGGAAAGTGTTAATGTGGATCAAGAACTTTATCATATCTAAAATGTTAATTAACTCCATAGATTAATAGAGAATATTGCAAAAGTCTAGGACCACTTCCCATAGAGTTTGTTATTGAGCTATTGATGATCACTTAGAACATTGGTCTCGATGATGTTGCTTCTTCCCTGGCAGTGTGCGTCACTACACTACTTCTGAGCTGACGTGAGACGCTCGCTTCCGAATGGAAGATCGTGTCATTCTCGGTCGAGTTTAAGGCGTCATCTACACCAATGCCTTAAGCCCCAGCAAGGCTCAAGGGAGTAGTCTAGACATCGAATCCTACCACTTTCATCATATTTTATTCATTTTCACTATCAGTCATCAATTACATTTTGATGATTTTCAAATTAGGTTAGGTCTAAAACGTTATAGAAAATTAAAATAATAAGCGGATATTTTCTGTATTTTTTTGAAGAATTTAAAACGCCATGTACCCTAACTTTTTTCCGAGTACTGTAATAGGAAGCTTTAGTCGCATCACATTGTATTTATATTTTTAAAGCATTGATCTGGTTGTTTATTTGCATACATAATATTCAATAAAAATGCACGAATTAGGGCTCTGAGATGGTTTTATATCTCCATGAATAATAGCTGGTTTTAAATTATGAAGATAAGTAATAGCTTTCATAAGATCAGCAGCTATTTTATTTTGCACAATTACGTCTGATCTTACTCTCACAATTTCTGTATCGCTGAACCAAATATTTTCAATATTATAAGAGTCTAAATATTCGTAAAGGAATGTCACAGAATTATTATTTATATTAAACCCCAGTAATAACACAATATTCGGATGTCTTATTCTGCTCATTTCAAGCAATTCTTTATCCAAGCATGACTTTGCATTCGATCAACTCATATCGTACGTTTTTCTTATAGAAACATCAGTTTTATTCCACTTCCCTTTAAAAATATCATCATAATATATTTCGGTTATTCTAAAATTTGTACCAAATTCTGATTGACTTATTACAAATTTGTCAAGTTCAATCGATGGCAGAACAGATACAAAGCTACAAAAATATTTTTAAAAGATATTTCGTATCAAGCTTTGAAAACTCACTTTTCATATGCTCTCGAATTTTCATTACTAATTGTTAACGAGGTCACTGAAATATAAGAGCCAGAATCGGAGATTGAATCACTTTCTTTTGAATAAGATTTCATTTCTTTCTCAACTCATAGCAAACTAAATTTGAGTTTTGAAGCGAATCTACCTGAAGTTTCAACGTATTCATTAAAGGTGCACATTCTACCGTTTTTATCTTTGAAACTAGTCAAAATTGATTCATTCTGATCTTGTAAACTGAATTCGAAATCATTTCTGTTGCCTTTGGCTGAAATTCCATTTGGGAAGAAAATTTCTATTGCTTTCTCTTTGATGGAATCTACTGTTACCTCACTCGAATCATTAAATGAAATATAACGTCTGCCACCAGGATCACCCTTAACCATCACAAACTTTGTTTCAAATTTATCTTTGAGTAAATTCTTCCAAATTACTGACAATTTTATAGGTTTATTGATCACCTAATTTAGAAAACTTGATATACAGTCGACTTTCTCTATAATGAATACTTTTTCAAAAATTATTTCTCAGACTATGCACAGTATACCCGATATAGTGTACTCTCGTTATAATCACTCGGTTTTCATTGTACTAGGCTGTTCGTTATAACGAGAGGTGGCTGTATTATGTATCTGGTAACCTTGATATGCATAAAATTGAATCCAAAACATCTTAACGATTTGAATTTGAAAGTTTGAACAATGATAAATTATTGATCTAATCTAAAATCTATAGTAAGGAAACATACTTTTAATCTTTGTGTTCTTTCATCAGCTCTCAAATCAGTTTTTGTTTTTTAATAGCTTTAAGTTCCTTGTATTTATTCACTGCATCGATAATTTCTTTCCTTTTTTCTGAAACAAAATGATGAGTTTAGGTTTAGGTGAACTATATGGTTTTTTTATTCATATTCCTTGAATAATATTAATTCTAATCTATAGTTGAATGATTCATTGCAAGTCAATGCAGTGTTTAAGTACTTTACATTTGTTTAACGAATGTCACTCGTTACTATATGATTTCTATACATAGCGAGTGATTCTATGATTAGCCTAACATATTATGTATAAAGGGTATGTGTACTGCACTTAATACTTATGTTTACTATTTAGACTACTTAACTGAGAAAAAAGGCAAAAATTTTTTGCATTTATTTAAACAGCAAAATGTGATTATTGTGCAATTAAATGTCATTTTTACGAAGTTCATAAATAAAATGTCTTTATTTAACTAATTTCCAAAACTCAATGGCTCATTAATCATAGACTTACTGGGACTAAATTACACTATATTCTAGTAAATGCTGAACGAATATAACTTATGATTATAGTTGACACATTCTGTCATACGAAATGCTTAACTAATCTGATTTATTATTGATCTCAATTAGCTAAAATAATCCTTTCTGTAATAATTAAGCTAATTTTTTCAATTAAACATATTATGAGATTGAAAACATAAACAAAGCTGTTTGATTCCTCTCATTTCGTCTAATATTCAAAAAGTCAGTTAAGAGAAGACAATTGATTATTGTAAAAATCACTTGATTCTTAAAATACGTGTATATTGAAACTTTTATATAATTTGTTACTCAAAACAAGAAATCAATAAGCTTTACGTCGAACATTTTTGGTATGAAAGTTTGAAGACTAAGCTTAATTAAATTAATCTTGGTTCAAATCTTAAATTTATTATTAAACATACCTCCTGATTGCCCAGTTTTTGCAGTTATAATCTGAGGTTTAATTACTTGATAAACTTCACGTGACCACTGTTCATAAGGATTGATTTTGTCATTATCGATAGCAAGACATATGTTATTTAGACTAATTCCACATATATCACCAAAAACTCGCTTTACATTATTAAATGAAACACTATTATCTGAACAAATAATGAACTGGAATCGTCGACTGTTCGACTGATCATCAACAGTTATGGTGTTCATAACTTTGAATAAAGAAACTGATTATAAAATTACATTTTTGTATAAAACTAAACTAATTAAAAGAGTAAGTCTCTTACTAATTGTCGATTGAAGAAGTGATTTGACGTTCAGTATAACATGTGCATCTGTTTTGGATTAAAGCCTCAAAGTAAACAAAATTGAGATGCAATTAAACTTTACAGATACGTGTGATAACATTTACTCAAAACAATAACAATTTTTAATCTCATTATTTTGTTTTGAACTAAACTATTAACCGATTTACTTGAAATTTTGAAGATTATTTGATTTCTAAGTCCAAACTCAAATAAATCTTCTCAATAATCTCCCATTTGGAGAGAGTTATAAACAAATAAAGTCATTGTTGAAAACGTACTGATATATAATTCTTTTCTTGTAATACTTGACTATATGAAAAAAATATTTTTCTTAATGTATCATTATTAACCAGTTAGAAATATTAATCAAATTAAGCAAGATAATACTTATTTGTGCATTTTTGTGAATCTCAAATTTTACATATATAAATTTAATACTTAGAGTAAGTTCACTGTCCGTATTGTGTTATAGATATTACCGAGTTTAATCATCTTTTAACACCATATTTATGACTGCCTTTTTTGCATTATAAATTGATTAAGTGATATTTTATAATTTTTATCATAAAGATTGTTCATTTTCATTAATTATCTATGGCTAAAATAAAGAAAAATTTTACTATATTTATTTAGCAAACTTTCACCTGATTTAAAATAGTGCAAAATTTTACAGATATAATATCTTAAAATGGAATCAGCTATTGAACATTACCATTAGTTAAATTATACTCATATAGAAATTCTTCACGCTCTAGCTATAAAACATGGTTTTTCGATCAGTAAATCATGTTTAGAGAAAAAACTAAAAGCTATGATCTTAAAAAAATACAAAATAGAGTCCCCATTAGTGATGGTCGTCAAGAAAATTCAAGATGAACTGAAAAGTAGTGATCAATTGCTGGGTTATAAATCATTATGGAGAAGATTAAAGCTCACGTATAAGTTGAATGTTAGAAGAGAAACGGTTGAAATTCTGATCAAATTAATAGATCCTGAGGGAGTACTTCAAAGAAAGCATAAAAAATTCAAAAAGCGCAAATATAGTGTTCCAGGTCCCAATCATTTATGGCATTTAGATGGCTATGATAAACTGAAGCCATATGGCATTCCGATTCATGGATGCATAGATGGTTTCAGCAGAAAAGTCATTTGGCTCAAAGTATGTATAAAACTTTTTTTTCAATGTTTATAGATGATCAATGATAGTAACAATCACGAAAATATTTCAAACTGAAACGTCTATAAGTTTTAAGTTTCTTCAATTCCACAAATAAATAAAATATTCAATATTTTAATATTTTTAGGGCTTTAATAATTTTTTCAAAACTGATTTTTCAATTATAAGAGATTTTAAAAGAAAAGTTATATTCCATTAAATTTTTCGAAATTAGGCCTGTTTCTCGAATAATAATCCTAAAGTCATCGCAAGTTTCTATCTTGATGCATTAATTGAAAATAATATTATACCTAAGTTATTGAGAGCCGATCGTGGTACTGAAGATTCTATAATAAGCGGAATGCAGCCTTATCTGCGCGAAAATCATACCGACAGCTTATCGGCTGAAAAAAGTTTCATGTACGGCAGAAGCACATCCAATCACAGAATAGAACGATTTTGGGGACATCTGAGAAGACATTCAGCACAATTCTGGATGAATTCGTTCAAAGATATGATAGATGATCAAATATTTGATAATTCAAACCCAATTCATATTGATTGTGTGAGATTTTGCTTCATGGACCTAATTCAAGAAGATTTGGATAAAGTTTGTCATGAATGGAACAATCATCCCATTAGAAAGCAAAAATTTTATGGAGTTTTCGGTAAACCAGATATTCTTTATTCACAACCTGAAAGGTTTGGTGGAGTAGAATGTGGATTACCTATTGATATCAATAACATCAATGATTGCAAAGAAGCTTATTGTGAGGAAATTATAACTGAATCAAACACTGAATTTGAAGAATTGGTAGATACAATTATGCCTGGTGTTGAAAAGCCTAAAACTCCACAAGAAGCAGAAAATCTTTTCATTGAAATTATCAATATAATTAATTATCATTCTGATTAAAAACTGACTTAATAACTAACATGAAACTGCTCAGTTGCCAAGTTAGGTATCGTCATTTCGTATACGATAAATTTGATTATCTCAATATCTTACATTATAGAATTTAGAATTTATACTCAATATATTAGCAAAAATCTGGATTCATTCAATAAAAATGAATATATACTAGATTCCTGAATATTTAAAGCATCTAGAAATATCTGAAGAATATAGAGGATAAGTATAAATAATTAAAGATTAAAGATTAATCTAACCAACCGACTCAATGTAACTGACTTATTTAACATGACCAAGCCTAAATAATCTGCATAAACTTACCTAACATAGCTTGGCGCTAGCACGATATTACAGCGCATACATTACAGCGTAAACAAACACCGCGTACGACACTACCGCGCACGACACTACCGCGCAAATGAGACTACCGTGCAAATAAGACTACCGCCCAAACGAAACTACCGCGTGGTAGTGACGTTTATCTGGTATTGTCATTTACGCGGTAGTGTCGTTTGCGCGATAGTCTCATTTTGCGCGGCAGTGTCGTTGCTCTCTAGTGTCGTTTGTGCGGTAGTTTCAAGCGCGGTAGTGTAGTTTGCGAGGTAGTGTCGTCGCGCGGTAGTGTCATGTAATCTAGCTTGGCCTAGCCTAGCCCAACCTAAGAAGGATTTTTTATTCTCCATTATTTTTAATTTACACTCATTTGAATTTATTTTACAGATAATGAATATAATTTTCGGCTTAACTCCGAAGTTTAGCGCCGAGTCCAACAACAAGTATACGGCGCAAATCGAATTTTTAATGTGTATTTTTCTACATAACAAACCTAAATATGTGAAATTTAAATGTCAATTTAAGCAATTCAAGTAAACATGGGGTAAATTCTTATAATTGTTTATTGATCACTATTATAGAATAGTTTACTAAAAGTTATTCAAATATTCCATCAAAGGGAAATTTTAAATTAGTAAAAGATTTTTCAAACATGTAACGATTTTTGTTTGTTACTAGGCAATAGCTTCACCAGTTAAAAATATTATTTACTGTACTAGCTAGAAATACGGGCAAAAGCCCGTTATTAAGTTCGTATAAAGCTTAAGTTCTTTAAATGGAGATTTCTCTGTCTTTCTGTCTCTCTGTTAGTCTGATTGTTTTTATTTCTATCTCTGAAGCTATAACAATGTTTTTGAAACTAAAAGAAATATACGAAGTTTTTGAACTTGAAGTTTCTGAAGATAAGTTAGATACTTTAACTTAGTTATTTTTAATTTTGTATAACTTTGGTTCTCAAATTTTGGTAAATGACAAAATTATTTTATACTTGAATCGTATTGTAGATGAATTAGTCCAAAACAAATATCTGCTGCAAGATCTCCTATGCTGCTTTCCAAAATTTAAGAACCAAAGTTATTCAAGCTTAAAAATAACTCTCTTTAAGAGTATAAAAAATCTCTTTAGATAACTTTACTGTTTAACTTCTTAGGCGCGCTTCTTGAGCTATCACTACTAATATATTTTAGTTTAGCAGCAAAATTTGGTAGATGGGACTCTACACGGGCACATACTTTTGATAATTGACCCTAATAGTACTCAGTGTTGGGAATTGAATGATATATTGCATGAAATATTTCGTCCATAAATTACGTCAAAAAATTAATTTGATCTGAATCTGATCACCTCTGATCAACTCCCGACAGGAGTGGCTGACCCTTTCAAGTGATATATCATTGGATTCAGGATTTCGAACTGAGCATTTGATATACCCATCTTTATTTGGTTTAGTACCTCGTAATGGATAAACCTGGATTTCTCGAGCCGCAACCCAAGCAAGCCTGATTTAAATTAAGGGAGAACAAGTTAGGTCACGAAGCGACCTAACTTATTATATCTTAGTTTAAATCATGTTTGGCTTGGGTTACAACTTGGTAAAGCTAGATTTACCCATTTACGAGGTTATTAGATCTGGATCGCCAGATGTGGTCAGGTTCGAGTTGCAAGTGGTCAAGTGTGGTATCAAAATGTTCAGTTTGACGAACTGAATCCAATGATGTATAAAATTTTGAAGTGGAGGTTGGGAACCCCTTTAGACCCATTAGCTTGGATTCTTAAAAAATTGATTTTTACACGTAATTTATGGACGAAATATGGGTTGTAATATATCATTCGACTCCTCACATCAAGTACTATTAGAATTAATCATCAAAGTATATGCCTGCATGGAGTCCTTATTACCCAAAATTTACACTTGTGTTACTTTATTACTTACTTAAAAGTCATTAAAAGTTTTTGGGGTTTTTATATCAGCGCATTTAAGGTTTTTCAAGACAGGGATTTCCGCTGTTGCACAGCCGAAATCCTACCTGAAAAGCGTATACTAACGATATCGTTTGCACTAAAACCTATTAAAACTATTGTAATATTTGCTAAGTAGTATAACCGTTACGAAGAATGATTTTGAAAGATTATATAACTTTTCTCTTATTTTAACCCAAATATTGAAGAAATTATGGTGAATATTGAGAAGCAAATTTTTGGATTTACCCTAGATAAAACCAAATTATCTAATAATGGTAAATAAGTAAATATAACTTACTAATTAAATATATAATTAACTTAAAAGCAATATTAATATTCAAATTCTTATCTCTTTCATTTAAGAGTAATGTTAACTTTATTATTATTTACATAGACGATCAAGTTTTGAGAAATTACATTATAAATTTAAGACTATCTGACTAAATATTAACGTTGAATAAATTAATTTAATGGAAATAACATTACTAAATTATAGTGGAATCTATATATATATACTAATCAATAAGAGATTAAATATTAGTTAACTTATTTAATATAAATCATAATTACAGAGCGATCATTTTAAGAGTTCGCGCCTAAAACATAATTATAACTTTTCAATGAATGATTTTTATTTGTGAATAAATCAGTAGTATATAATAAAGGATGCGTATGTGCGAGTGGATTATATAAAATAAGTTATAAAATGAGAAAACAAACTCACCAATTGTCGGAGAAGATAATGAAAGTGAAATTCTCGACTTGAATCTTCTTCAACACCGGGAAAAGAGTAAGGCAGTATCAAAGGCAAAAACAAATGGAGCTTGTTGTCTGTTGTTGTTGTATTGGTTCAGATGTTATGTTTGTCACGTGCCAAACATATTCTCGTGAACTAATACGTGTCAGGAACTTGGCAAACATAACATCTGAACCAATACAACAACAACACACAACAAGCTCCATTTGTTTTTGCTGATACTGCCTTCTTTCCGATCTTGAAGAAGACTCAAGTTGAGAGTTTCGCTTTCATTATCTTCTATGGCAATGGTGAGTTTTTCTCATTTTATAACTTTAATCAGTAGTATATGTTTAATGTATTTATCTTATATTGATAATAAAACTTTTATCATTACGTTTAGGTGCGAACTCATAAAATGATCGCACTGTATATATTCAATATCTTGGCTTATGTTATTTATTTAAATTGTTAAGAATATTTTAGTTTCTGTTTAAATTTTCGTTTCTATAATTAAGAAAGCTATTCGAGAGTTTATCATTTTCACTAAACTTGGTTAATTTCATAAGTTATTAATTCTGATTTAATTATTTATAAAATTATTTATTTATCTTTGTCTTTACAAATTTTTATTATGTTTTATCCTGTTAAACTTAGAAATTTATCTACTTTAGAAGTTCATATTTTTAAACTACAGTGCATTTCAATATGACAAATTCAGTGAAAATCACTTCAGAAAACAGTACGCACTTGAATTAGTAGTGAAAAAATATTGTTATAATTCATAGTAAAATTTGTTTCAGTAAAATCTTTGTTGGATTTCTATTCTGTTATTGTCTTATTTCCAAAATTGCCTAAAAATAAGTTGCTAACTGAGTTTGAAAAAGAAAAAATTGATGGACTGTCTTTTATGAACTTGCCTTCTCGTAAAATTGGCGCTAAAATTAGTAGATCACATACTGTGTATTTAATTACTTGAAAGATAAAGAAAATTATAGCAAAATTAGAGGGCCGGATGCAAGCCTTCTCTAACACCCCGTGATAAGCGTCACATAATTAAGTATTCGAGCAATAAAAGTGTAACTTCAGGACAAATTAAGTCCGATTTGAGGCTAGAATCTTCTAAGAGGACGATTTGAGAGCCCTCGATGAAAACCAGTTCATCAAATACACGAAAATAAAATGCAGATCTGTACTCAAAGATCATCACAAGCTAGCTAGACTTCAATTTGCACGCAGACGCATGTCCTGGACTAAAAATTGGAATAAAGTTGTATTTAGTGATGAGAAAAGTTTGATCTTGACGGTTCTAATGGCTATTATTTTTATTGGAATGACTTACGTAAAGAGAAAAATGGATCTCACAAGATAATGCTAGAATTTATACATCTAATGCTACTAACGATTGGTTCAAAAGAAAGAATATACATGTTCCCGATTGGCCATCGGTTTCTTCCGACTTTAATCGAATTGAAAATCTTAGAGGACTAGTTGTAAGAGCTGTTTATGAGTGGAACAATACAACTCAATATCTAAACTTAAACAAACGATCAATGATTGCTGGGGAGAAATTAGTGCGGCAACCCTTCAAAAATCTCGCCAATTCTATACCTTCTCTGTTGTTTCCCCTGCACAGCCCACAACTAAGGCCAGGGTCGCCGCTTTTACTCAGTGGTATCGCAGCGAGGATAGTGTCACAGTTTTAAGAGGACACCTTAGCCCTCCGAGTCTGTCGTCTGGTGGTCTCAGAGACCAGACTCTACCGAGTTACGTCCTCGGTTTGGGGACCGCGGTCGTCGAAGATCCCCTGAGCCTCTTCCTCCCGGCCCAGTGTTACCTGGGTAGAAGGAAGCAGTACGCCACAGCAGGATTCGAACCCGCTCGCCAAGGGTTGCTCTGTCAGTGTTTTGACCACTACGCCAACAGACTTGGGTTTCCAATTCTATACCAGATAGAATATTCAAGATCGTAACGAAAAATAGAAAAGCTATTGATTATTAGTCATCGAATATCTATTAGCTAGTTAGTTTTTTGTTAACTGGATTTATCATTTTGAAACTCTGCTTTAAGCTTCATGCCTAATATCTCTCGAGCGAGTGGTCATAATTTGACAAAAACTTCACACATATTTTAAAATCGTTTTTTGCATATAATAATAAAATTTCATTGCTTTATCTCAAGTAATTCAAAAGTTATTTGAAAAACATTGACTGGATTTATCATTTTGAAATGCACTGTATTTTCAACGAATTTTGAAACAGTTACCTCGGCGAACGATATAGTTCTAAGTTAGCTTATTATTAATATGAGCGATTT
>JAEMBT020000081.1:0-59461 GCA_018873245.2 Archegozetes longisetosus
GCTTTCAGTCACTTCAAGAGGAAAGTTAGAACAACAAAAGTTGAAGTGGGCGTTCAGTATGTATGATCTGGATGGAAATGGATTTATTAGTAGACAAGAAATGCTCGAGATCGTAACAGTAAGTCATTTCTGCAACTCATCTATGGTCATAACTCAATATTTGCTATACTTGTGTACGAATTATTAGGCTATTTATAAGATGGTCGGAACTGTTATGAAAATGCCTGACGACGAATCGACTCCCGAGAAAAGAACTGACAAAATATTCAAACAGATGGATAAGAACGAAGATGGAAAACTATCATTAGAAGAATTTATTGAGGGCGCAAAAAGCGATCCGTCGATAGTTCGTTTACTGCAATGTGATTCTCAATCGTGATAAGAGACCAAATCACAGCTGACATGACATTAACGGCATATTAATTATAAATAATATATTTTGAAAAAAATCATTTGATGACAAAATATCAATTTTTGAAAACTTCTTCACCACTATTTGGTTTTTAAAGTCAAACCTCCTGTGCCTCACATTTGTATATACAATACACATAAAGACATATTAAGTGTATTTTTCAACTCTTTTCGAAACTAATTTGCTTTTGTGTTAATTCTTATGAAATTTTCACATTTAAACTATTAATACTATTATATGCTAGTCATTTAGTTATTTAAAAAAACCATTTAATACAGTTATCTAATACTATTATTATAATAGTTACCTATTTTCCAAATGCAGAATATATGCAAATTATGTTTTGAGTAAAAATTTCGATCAAATATCAATTTGCTATCTTTGACTTGTTTACAGAAACCTTAATCAAATGTTGCACTTCAAGCATGGAGGTGCTTATCATTAATATTCATTCCTTTTTCCATTATATTTAATCATTTTTATTCATTTTCAAAGTATTAAATCTAAATGTAATTCAATTAAATTAATTCAAAACCGACGCAAGACTTTAATTATCAAAGAAGAGCATAAAACGATACAACACGAACCAATCCAAACAGATTTAAAGTTAAGTTTTTGTCGTTTGATAAAAGATAGAAAAGTATTGAAAATGATGAGTTTGTCGCTGACGGGCGAACCCATCATAAAATGTTTGCCCGAACTAGTAATCTCGACTTTGATCATTTTACCCAAGTATTTTATATCTTTGGGCACTAATATTTGTTCATAAAACTTATTATGTCCCACATAATGCAGTTTGTCGTGCGATTCCTCAGTCACTAGAATAGTCTCTTTTCTTCCGATCCTGTTCTCGTATGGTTTATAAGACGCAAACAATTCACTCAATGCTTTACTTCTTCGCTTCACCTTCAGTTTCAATAGAGACAAAATAATAATTAGGACAATATATTAAAAAACGATCAGAATCAGTTCTTCTTTTCATATAATGAAGCCAGAAATGTCAAAAAATATCTATGCGTAGAGATGATCAAATAAAACTTCTGACTTAAAAAAGCTTAATTTTAGATATATCTTCAGTTATTTTTCATGAAAGTTCAATTCACTTTGACTAGAGTTAATTTCAATATGAATAAGACGTATAAAGTGATAAATAAAATTTAAATTGTTCTTTCTAAGTGGACTTTAAATTAAGTTTTGGCTTCTATATGAAATGATTTGAATGATCAATGAGTGAGTTGTAAGTTCGGTCATAATATCCTCGTACACATTCTATATTTTGACTTTTCAATACAATACCTCGTGAGTGGGCACCCTTTTCATTTTTGCAGCTGGGGTTCCAGGTCTTGGATAGAATTGATTTATGAATAAAACAGGAAACTTATGTTTGTCTACAAGTTTCAAAGTTTCATCAAAATCAGTCTCGGTCTCAGTGGGAAACCCGCAAATTATGTCTGTGGCTATTGTTACTCCAGGCACTCTATTAAACAGTTTATTAACAAATAATAAATATTAGTATTATATTGTTCTTATTAAAGGTTTAGAGTGACTTGCTTTGATTTAAGAAAGTCTACAATGTGATTGAAGTCTTCAATACAATACTCTCTTTTCATATCACCCAGAACTGAATCACTGCCCGCCTGAACAGGTATATGAAGGAAGGAATAGATGCGTGGATGAGATAATATATCTGCCATCGATTCCAAATGCTCCAAGATATATGGAGGATTAGTCATACCTGACACAAAATACATTACTTAGCTCTATCATTTGACTCAAGTTTATCTTTTTTCAAGTGCAAAACTTTCAAAGTTTTTACAAATTTAAATCATACTGTTTTCAACTGAAGACTTAGTAGAGTAACTGCCGTATACGAACACGACTTTTAGAGTGAATACTTATGCACCTACTATTTGAGGGCTAACTGGCATTCAAAGGCATGAGAGATGGTATAAAAATATTCTCAGATATTAGGGCTACTCTCTGGGCCTTCATTGAACATCTCGTTCGGTTTTCAAACAAAGCTTTCTTTTGAGTGTTGGCTGAGCCTGAAGTCAGTTCTTCATATACGACAGTAAGTCAAGCAAACTCAGGTTCAAAATCATGAGTTAAGCTTTCAGTTGAATCAGTTCTTCAATTATACCTATTCTAAGCATACAATCATTTGGTATAACAGGTATTAATGCATACAAAAGTTCTGGAAGATTAGTTCCAATGTCTCGACCATAAGCGCCGGTGTCTTCACTTGTTAGCCAAATCTCTTTAACTCCTTCTTTGAACGATTGTCGAGCTCTCATCACAATATCATCGATCGTGTAACTGCCTAATACTCCTCTCGCGTGCTTTGTCTTACAATAAGTGCATTCATTAAGACATCCCGTATTGATGGCAATGATTTCAATCAAAGGATTTCTGCGCACTTTTGGCATATGAAGGGACGATCCACCGGTCTTTCGTTTGCCATCTTTTTTGACGCTCAAAAGCCGAACAGTATTTCCTTTTAATGTTTGTTCAACTACTTCAACTACTCGATCGATCTGTTGAACACCAATAATACTCAATCTATTAATATAATCCATTTTTGGCGCTGACTGTGGAACACATCCCGAGACCACGACATGCTTGCCATTTTCTAATCCTTTGATGACCTCATTTCTGAAGTGGTCTTCACTCGGATTCTTAACAGTACATGAATTCAAAAGCAATAAATGAGCGCTTTTTTGGTCAGAAACCAATTGATATCCATTTCTAGTGAGAAGTCCAGCCATGTATTCGGAATCACTAGTGTTGTGAGTACAGCCCCACGTCTTTATGTAAATCTTATATCTCTCAGGAATAAAACTATCAATCGATAAGTCATTCATTTCTTCGTTAGTATTATTCGAGTTGTCATTATCATTGTTTCGATGACTTCTTAGCGACTTTTTTCTCACTCTAGCGATTAGTTCATTACGGACTGAGCGGACGTTCACTTCTGTTTTTCCGATGTCTTCGATGTCATCGATTGCTGTCATTGTTTTGTCCGATTAGTAGATTAAATCACTTCATTCAATAACTAATAAAGTCATTAAATATTTTTGTTTACTATTTTAAGAACAATTTTATTTACATTTAATTAAGTCATATATTCTATTGCTTTTTAGTTCAGATCTGAGTTTATTTTGATTCTAGATGTTCATAATACTTAACAACAATTACGTTACTTATTGTCAAATGCATTGACCCCTAACCAGCGTTTCAAAAGTTTTTAATCTAATGTTCACATAGTCTGTTTGTTTATGAGACTTAAGATCATGCAATTTCTGGTCCAACTTAAACAACCATTTTATTGAAGTTGTAAAGACCAATCTTTGGTAAGTCTATAGACTTGCAAATCATTTTTATCTTATTATTTACTCAAAATTAAGTGGAAGGCTTTGAAATTTTAACTGAATTTCCTTAACATTTTTTAAAATCTTAGGCCAGTATGCACACTAGTATTTAAATCCGATTTAAGTTTAAACTACGTTTAAATATTGAGTATGCATAAGAAAGCGTAGTTTAATCTTAAATCGGACTTAAGTACTAGTGTGCGAGCGGTCCTTAAAGATTAGCTCAAATGTACTTTAATATAGTGACGAGGAAATCGAATATAAAAACTCTTTAGATTGTTAAAATTAGTTTCAATTTTTAATTACCTCCAAATTAATAGCAGATCACATACAAGTTAAAGAATTTTCTTACAATTCGTTGATCAAGAGGAGTATAATGTAATGATTGGTAGAGTGCTACTAAAGGGGAGGAACGACTATAAAAATCAAAAGAAGAGTCAAATAGATTGTACTCGATAAGACAAATTGGTAGGAGCGAAATTTATTAAGCCACGCCCACTTGCAAATAAATTAACAAATTATAATATTAAAAAAGGTGTATTTCTTGAACCAGTAGGCGAGCCTTAATAAATTTTGCATTAATCAATTTGTCTCATTGAGTACCATCAATTTAACTACTCCCCTGATTTTTACAAAGCTCCGTCCACTTGTAAATAAATTTATAAAGAACGATGAAAATAAGTCTACGGGATTCTGGCTACTCATACACCCGGGATTTCATGATATATTTTAATAGAGGTCGTCATTTTGATCAAAATTGTCAATGGGCCCACCTCTGTATAACTCATAGTTTATCCGCTAGATGTCCTTGAAGTAAACGTTTAAAATGAATCTTCGATTTTCTCTAAGGATGTTATAAATATCAATCATTCAGAAAGCATTGACGAGAAGACCTAGCTTAAGAGGTCGACGCAATTCACAAAACTTTTCAGCCAATAGAAAACATTAATTCATATTAAGCATTTATAAAGATACATTTAAACATATTTATATAAAACATAAATTTTTACTTAATAATAAAACAAATTTAGTTAATAAAATATATTTTAATCATTAAAAAATTATCACAATAGCTATGTTAACTAAATATATCACTGTCAATTATTTTGTCATTGATCTAAAATTGAGATTCAATATTTACAACATATTTAATGCACTTTAGTAATTTTTGTGTACAAAAGTTTCGTCAATATATACAAACTCTTAATTAAGGGATTGTTTTTTGATTATTCGCTTTTCCGTCAAATATTTAATTCTTCGCTTAATTTTAATGTTACTCATTAAATCAGATCTAATAATTTTTTGTGTGTTCGTATTTATAACCCATTTTTTAAAAAAATTATAAAATGTTCTGCCGCACTTTTTTGATGAAATGGTCTAATTAGTTTTAGATGTATTAAAGTCGTCATTTATGAATTTGTGAAAAGTTTTGCGAATTGCGTCGACCTCTTAAGCTAGAGGTCTTCTCGTCAATGCTTTCTGAATGAATGATATCGATAAAGGGTTTCATAATTGTAATCTGCGTTAAATTCTACATCGAAATCATATATCATATAATAAAAAATCTTAAAGTGGAAAGATTCGATGTAAAATATTTAAAGTAGAATATCTCGAAAGTATTTGATATAAAAATTTTGGATTTTATATTCGGAATCAGCGTTAAAAAAATACTTATAGATCAGTTGAAAAGTCAATTTATAAAACAATGAATTTCTTCCTGCTATCCATACGGGGGATAGAGCTGAAAAATCTGCTCTTATGAAATCGCGGCTTAACCAAGCGAACCCACTCGCGTCACTTGTCGCCGCCGAAAACCTCAGTCGTAAATCTTTTAAGGGTGTTGAGTGGGGGCGGAGGGTGGGGTCCCCACCTATGCATTAGTGTATCAATAATAACAAATAATTATATCATATATAATTGATAGCCAGGGTTTGTCAAACTTCTTTAATACAAAAAGGAGTATACTATTGAACCATTCATTATCAGCTAAAGAATATATTAGGATCATGAGTTTATACCCTTAGAATAGTTGAACATTGGCTAACGGAATTTCGTAGAGGTAGGATAAGCACCGAAACTGTTCCGATACACGGTAGACCATTTTTTCCTAGAACTGATGAACAACTTGAGCGATTAAAAGAATTATATTGTGAACTTAAAAATTAGTCTGTGAGGAAGCTTACCTTCAAAATTGAACTTTCCAATACAACTGTACACCGAATGCTGAGGAAAATTTTGTATTTGGTTAAGAAGTTAGGTGAACGGGTACCCCATGCATTAACTGAAGAGCAAATGGAACTTCGATGCCTAGTTGTCGATATTAATTTTAAGCGAATAAACCGTTATAATTACGTATTAAAAGCGATTGTTGTTATAGATGAAACTTGGGTGAGTCTGTACAAACTTTCACAGAGATCAGAGGGGTCAGTCCGGGCTAATGGGTCTAAGGGGTTTCCCAACCCCTACCCCCAATGTGACACAGTTAGATTCAGTTCATCGAGCTGAACATTTTGATACAATAATTGACCACTTCTGACTCCAACCTGACCACTTCTGGCTGACTGCCGATGGGAGTGGTTGACTCCACCAAGTGATATATCATTGGACTCAGGACATCGAACTGGGCATTTTGATACCTCACTTGATCAATTATCACAAGTAGTTCTCGAGATATCCATCTTTGTTTGGTTTAGTACTTCGTAATGGATAAACCTAGATTTCTCTAGTCGTAACCCAAACAAGCCTCATATAAACTAAGGGAGAATTGGTTAGGTCCTTTCGCGACATAAACTATTATACCTTAGTTCAAATCAGGTTTGGTTTGGGTTACAACCTGGTAAAGCCAGGTTTATCTATTTTAGAGGGGGTTAGGTCTAAGTGGTTGGAAGTGGAAAAGTGTAGCATCAAACATTCAGCTCAAAGAACTGAATCCAATGATGTATCAGAATACGCCCAATTAGCAAGCAACTTTCGGATTTCAAATCAAACAAGTTGTGAGGGAATGTTTTGAAATCATTACGGTAACTTTGGAAGTCGTATAATTAACTTTAAAGTTTTCCTAACGCACTTAATTTCTCTATTCTTATCTAAATAGATATAGATCTTTTAATTCTTGGGATGAGTTTGCAGAATGGGATGGCTTCGATTCCAACAGCTGTCCAATTTTTGTAGGTTAATAGGTGATAGTCGTAAGGTTGAGAAGGAAAATATCCGTCGTTCAAATTCTAGGTTGCCATTAGAGATAGATTATTACTTCAGTTAGTCTCTTTGTGTACATTGTGGTTCCTATAAGTCTCATCCTTCAGGTCAGGTCAGAAAAATCATAATCTTAGCTGCCTAGCTAAGCTACGTTTAGGTTTTGATCGAAAAAAATGAAATTTCGCAATCAGGTCTTTTGTTACTTCACATGGAGAAAATAATTCAATTAAAGGGTTAGATTCGACATCTTATAAATATTATTGTTTTAATAGATTTCATGGTTCAGATTATAAAATTCCAAGATTAGTTTCTAGGTTGGTTAAGGACCAAACTGTTTGGGATTTTTTTAAGAGAAAAGAAAATAGATGTGAAGGTAAAGGTTCATTTATTGGTTGAACATGACGTAAAGGTGTCGAGCATTAAAGATTTTCTTAAGAAAAGTGGTTATGTTGTTACTACTACTATATATATTCATAACCAGAAAGCGAAGGTTAGATGTTGTTTTGATTCAGGGTCACTCGGAGATTCTAAGAGGTTTTTTTTAGCATTAGAGAGGAATAGTAAAGCTGATATAGGCATGGTTGTTGAGACAATGGCTATTGAAGGTGAAGTTGGGTTAGTTTATTTCAATTTTCCTGGCAAAGTTTGTTCTTCGAGAGATGTTCCGAACATCTATTAATGTATGCCACACATTATTTAGTGAACAGAAGAATTCCTTTCTATATCGTGTTATTCTACGATGTAATGAATAATTTTGTTCCTGTTGCATTCTGTTCAGTAGTGAAAGAGATGGAGGTTGTAAATTCTCTTGTTAAGTGATTTATTGATTACAATAGGAGTTCTAGGTCTTTAGAACCTTTCATGACTGTCAAGGACTTCGCAGAAATTGAGGTTATATCGAAGAACTTTCCTTTTGCTTCACATGAGTTGTCTCTATCATATCTTGAAAAATTTCAAAATTTTAGTCGAAAATTCAAAGGCTTAGTCAGATGGAACTAAAAGGTTGTTAGAGGCTATGGTTTCAGGTTCCTTCATGAAAAAGTTCGAAAAATTTAAGATTAAGTTTTCCAATTATAATTTGTTCGATTACTTCATGTGGAGATGGTAATTCAATTAAGGAGTCGAGGTCTACATTTTCAAGGGTTCGTACTAGTGAATGAAAATGGAAACCATGGAATGTGGAATGGAATGTGGAATTGAGAAAATTTTATGGAATGGAATGGAAATGGATTGGAGAATTGAAAATTGAGTGGAGTTGGAATGGAGATGGAATAGGGAAAATTTGATGGATTCCATGGAATTTCATGGAATGAAAAGTTTCAGTCCTACATTAAATATATTTATCTATCGAATCTTTTGCCATAAGTTCAATGATTTCTTCTTAATTTTTCTGAATGATGTCTACTTCTGATCCAGTGTTTTCAGGCATTTTAAGTATACTTAAAATCACAATTTTTATAATATTTGGAGGAAACAAAGGAAACTAAAATAAAGCGCATTCAATAGCAATAGCAATTAATGATTTATACATTGAAATACTGTAATTCGATATTAGATAAGCAAATGCAACTTTCATATTAAAAAAATACCTACTATATCATGGAATGGACTGGAATGGAACTGGAATCACGTTAGAAAGCGTGGAATGGAATTGGATGGAATGATAACTTATTTCAATGGACTGGAATGGAAATGGAATGAGAATTTGCCAAATTTTCATTCACTAGTTCGTACTTTTAAGGACTTAGTCAGATTTCGCCTAATCGTCCACCAAGCCAATATGGGTATCAAATTGAAGCTTACGAAGACTAGAACTAAAAGCAAAAAAGATTTTTTCAACAATACGATGCTGAGGGGGAGATATGAGTTATTAAAAATCTACGTTAAAAACAAAAAAATTGGTTATAACATATCGATATCGGTGTCAAATGAAAATTTATTAAAGGTAAGTTCCAAAATAGGAATTCTTCAGAAATATGAAGACAGAAGAGATTGTGTCAAATTTATTTTTGTCATGTGGGATCATCTATATACGAAAGATCTGATCTAAATGTTTTGTGTAGAGTCTTTCGTATGTGTGTTCAAGTTGAATGAATTTGAATCAGGGGGGCCTCAGTGTGAGATCCCAATTTGTTATCACCTATAATTCTATCGAAGGGTCTGATAAGACTCGATAGAATGTGCTTTAGTATAATGTCAGGTTATAACTCAATATATAACTCTCTTTTATTAATATGAATATATTGTCGCAATTTCTCTCATGACAATGACAAAAATGGAAAATAAGTTAACAAAGCGCGCCTTTTTGCCTCAATTTTCTTTGCCTTTATTTAGGAAAACTTATTACATGTTTGTCTTTTTTAGATAGTCGAGATGTACAGTTATCTCCAAATCTAACTAGGAGGGTAAAACATGTTATATTTCTGAAGCCTTTTGATGAAATTGTATGAAAATTTGCATGTACATACTTAAACTTCCCCGATTGATAAATATCATGTTTGTTTTTGAAAACATTTAAATTGAGGGTGGTAATTCGATGAAAATGTGAAACGAAAGAACTTTCATTGAAATTCATATAATAAATCAAATTTAACTTAATTTTTGAATGAGTTATACAAACGATTGTCTGAAAACATTTGTAAACAAAGGATTGAGATTTGATTTAAACTGTTCAAAATGGCATTTAGTGTGGAGGAAAGGGAACTAGAGTTCCGAAAGTTTATTAATATGAGAGCACAGAAAAGGAAAAGCTCTGCAATTATGAGAGAGTGCGGTAAGTATTAAAATAATTATAAATTGATTTGTGTTTTAAATTACATTTACATGTTTTAGAAATAAATAAAAGTACATTTACGGAGATTGGAGGCGGTGAGACAGGGTGGCGAGGTCATACGCGTTATTATTTGTTCGGAAATTAAATTTGAATTTATGTGATTTTCTTCCAAATACGGTTTTCTCCATGTCTAACTAGGACGATAAAACAGACTATAATTCAGGGACCATAATACATATTCTAGCCAAATTTGACATGATCATGGACAAACTCCCCCGATTGATAAATCAATTTTAAATTTTGAAAAATGAGCAAGGATGAATCAAAAATTTAAATTTTAATGAAAAATTACATATTTGGAAGAAAATAGCATAAATTCAAATTTAATTTCCGAAAAGTTAATAACGCGTATGACCCCCGCCAGCCTGTCTCACCGCCTCCAATCTCCGTAAATGTACTTTTATTTATTTCTAAAACATGTAAATGTAATTTAAAACACAAATCAATTTATAATTATTTTAATACTTACCGCACTCTCTCATTATTGCAGAGCTTTTCCTTTTCTGTGCTCTCATATTAATAAATTTTCGGAACTCTAGTTCCCTTTCCTCCACACTAAATGCCATTTTGAACAGTTTAAATCAAATCTCAATCCTTTGTTTACAAATGTTTTCAGACAATCGTTTGTATAACTCATTCAAAAAATAAGTTAAATTTGATTTATTATATGAATTTCAATGAAAGTTCTTTCGTTTCACATTTTCATCGAATTACCACCCTCAATTTAAATTTTTTCAAAAACAAACATGATATTTATCAATCGGGGAAGTTTAAGTATGTACATGCAAATTTTCATACAATTTCATCAAAAGGCTTCAGAAATATAACATGTTTTACCCTCCTAGTTAAATTTGGAAATAACTGTATATATATATACACCACTGGACAAAACTAACTTGGAAATTTTTAACATACTATAACTTTTGAGTGAATATTCTAAATTTAATGGTTTTAAAAGCATTTTAATGATAAAAAACGTTGTTTAAGGAATTTTTAATAATATTATATTGTAACGTTGTTTACGAACGGCATATTGTTTTGTTTTTTTAATAATCACTATTTATTAAAATAGTTGCACTATTCACTACCACAGCATGTAATGCTCGGAACTGGAGAAGAGGTAAAATTCAAATCAGAACTGTTTGAATTGATTACTAATTAAGATACCGTAAATAGCTGTTTGATCATATCGCTGACTGTCTTGTCAATTTTATGGCAAAGCGAAATGTTGAGCAATACAAGTTGCCGCTCGGCTTCACTTTTAGTTTTCCATGCAAACAGGAAGGACTAACTAAAGCACGTCTCGTGTCTCGGACTAAAGGATTCAACTGTACTGGAGTCGAAGGCCACGATGTAGTTCAGTTGTTGCGCAATGCAATTAAGAAAAGACAAGTAAGAAAATATAATCAATAGTTACCTTTACTATTGATTAATTATCAAATTGAAATACAGGGTATTGAGATTGATGTGGTAGCTGTTGTGAAAGATACGACAGGAACATTGATGTGGATATAATAGTGAATAATTAATTATCTTAATTTATTGTGTAATTATTGTATTATAAATTTGCTTAATTTGTCTTCAAATTTCATTAAAATGCGATAAACCATTCAAAAGTTATAGCTATTCATAAAAATTTCCAAGTTAGCTTTGTCCAGTGGTGTAAATATATATATATTGGGAACGAAGGAATTTACTTCGTGGGTTGGGTCTATAGAGAGTGGTTCAGTATTATCCATCCAAAAAGAAAATGCACAAACACCTCTAGAGCTAGAGGTCTTAATAAAAAATAAACCTTAACTTTAAAGACCAATAGAAATTCTTGATTTCATTAAGTAGTAAATTTGAAAAAACACAGCTAAACATATTTAAATATTACAAAAAAAATATTTTGAAATTTAATAATATTTCAATTAAGAAAAAAATTGTACAGTAATTATGTTTATTATTAGGGTGTCCAAGTGTCCCGGAATGGACAGGACAGTCCTGGATTTTAGCCTTTCCTTGCAGAGTCCCCCGGGA
This sequence comes from Archegozetes longisetosus, assembly GCA_018873245.2. Lineage (NCBI taxonomy): Eukaryota > Metazoa > Arthropoda > Arachnida > Sarcoptiformes > Trhypochthoniidae > Archegozetes > Archegozetes longisetosus. The sequence goes on from JAEMBT020000081.1 coordinate 11,834, forward strand.
GTACGCATTCCAGGACGGCTTATGTCCCGGAATTAAGCATAACAATTATTACAGGCTAACTTTGCAAAATAATTTTAATCTTTATTTTCTCTTTATGTTCTATTTTATCTGAAAATAATTTTATTAATTTGACTAAAATTGTAGGATGTTTTTAGCAATACCTACTAGTAATGATTATAATGAGCGCGTTTTTAGTGTAATTACAAATGTACGGACAGATGAAAGAAATCAAATGAGAATTAGCTTAGTAAGAGCAGAGATTTGCATTAAGTTTAATTTTGATATACCATGCACAGAGTTTTGTTATTTTGTAAAAAACAATGTTGTTTTCTAAATGCTGTAATATCTGGGAAAAAATACAGTTTTATTAAAAATAGATAATCTGTTAAATAAGAATCAAAAACATTAATTTAGACATTTTTGAACTAAAAGATTCCTCTGTGATGTCCCGGAATTAGGTTTAGAAAACTTGGCCACCGTACTTATTATAAATGTCATTATAAATAATTTTATCTTAAAGCCAAAAGTTTGACTCAATTTTTACTGCATTTCTTATGCATTTTTGCCAAAAATTTGAGTCTATTTAAGTTTAGATCTTTTAAAGAATTTGAAATTGATTTACAAAATTCAATTGAATTATTATTGAAATTATACTTCGAAATAATTTTTTTTTTGTTGAGCCCAAACTAATTCAAGTGGATTGAGCTCACAGTGGTAGGGGCAGACGGAGGGGTATATGACCAGCTTTGAGAATAATATTGTCCACTGTAAATTATTTACCGGAAACGTTTCCTTTGACTAGTTTTATTAGATCACGCTTTTTGCATTTACATTAAATGTTATACTATTTGAAATTAACCAATTTTTAATTGTATTTTTATTCGAACTTTATGCCGATGTTTTATCGTATTGCCTGGAGTGTGTGCTGGCGTTGTCAAGAATTACGACTGAATTCGGGGCAAATTAGGCAAAAGTTTGTTTTTAAGCCATTTCTCGAATTTTTCGTGGTTTATTTCGTTATTAATGAATATTCGTTCCTCTCCATTAACAAAACCGTTTTCGGAACCCGGAACTAAATTCTTTAGTAATATTGCAAAATAATTTGAAATTTGATCACATTATGTTATACTTTTAACATTAAAAGTTGAGTTATGACAAGTTTTAAGTTTTCATTATTCGAACAGTTCTAAGCATTACAATAGCATGGAGAACAATTTTATATATATTTAAAATTATTTATACTTAATAAAATATAATGAATGTGATAATAATAAACTTAAGTACAATACGTACGTGGGGTATAGTTTAGGCCTAAGGTGCTATTAAGTTATTTAATTTGCTGATAACCTCATTAAATTTTCTTTCATAAACTTCTCTTAACTTATTTATATGGCTTTTATATTCATTAAACGCATCTCTTTAAAAACTTACCCTCCATGGAACCCATCTATCTATAATTTCAGAACGAACAAATTTATCCCACGGCAGAGGTTTTTGATCTGTCCACAATCCTGAATAAGTATACTTCGTCGATTTATAAGCCGTTCTTTGCCATCTCCCGTCTCCACAAATGTAATAAGGGATACCAGGGAAGAGTTCTGCCAGTCCCATCATTTGAACTGCTTTAATTCTTTCCTTAATTACCGCTTCTTTATATTTCTCAAGGATTTTAACAGTTTTATTGAGCTCTAAATTTAAATTTTTTTATGAGACGGTAGTAATTCTAAAGTCCTCTTATTAACATCGGCATAAATGGCCGCAAATGCGATCAATAATTGTGACGATATAACAACTGCATTCCATAAACAATAATTTTCGTCACTAAATAATCTGAGAATTTCTTCGCACGAATGCAAAGCGGGAATTGCGTGAAGCTTTTTTTCCTGAGTTTTAATTTCTTCGTTATTCATTGCTTCAATACGATTCTTAATCGTTTCTATTTTTGCATTTATTTCTGATGCAGCCATTTTAGCATTATTCTTATCAATTTTTTCATCAATAAGTGCTGAAGTGATTTTACTTTGATTACTAGTTAATGTATAAATCCATTTGAGCGCCTCTTTATATGTAGCTATTCCCACTTTGGGTGTAATTCCAATGCCAGGAGTTAAATTTACATATGTTGCAAGTGTTGAAAGTATTTCAGTCACGTGTTTAATCAATTTTTCAAATTCATAATCATTATTAGTTCCGCGTACGAATGTGACAATAGGTTGAGGTAAGACAGGATCCGGTTTTCCTGAAGATGTTGACGAATTTCCACCCATAATTCTAAAAATACAAAAAATTCGAAAATTAATATGAAAGTTCTGTAGTACTATAATTAATTGAATTAGAAATCAAAAACAACAAAATAAGTGACTTCAAAAGTAAATTAAACTTAACTCTAATTGAGTTATCGTTGCAATATTTTTTTAATTATTGTAATGAAAACTACGATAATTAATCAATAATTATATGAGTTATAATGAATTAATATTAGGAATTAAAAGAATTAATTATAGAAGCTTTAATTAAATAATAATTTAAACTCGTTTTGTTTAATTATTCAATGGTTCATATTATTCCACATATTACTGAATAACGATTTATTTGTAGATAACTGAATGCATTAATTCATTATCAAATGCATACAAAATTCTTCACATAATTGTACTCAATATAACATTTATTTATAACATAAGTCTCGCTCTCTTGTAATCTTTAACATTCTTGATGTACAGTCATTATCATAAGTGTGGCGACAGAATTTGAAAATTTACGCCAGGATCCTCTGAGAGAATTTAGCTCGTTTGTCTGTGAGCCACTAGTAGAATATCAATATGCTTCTAATACGTTGTGCGTACCAACATGTAGTATACTCAAAAAAAATGTCATCAAGATCCAACAAGGTTTAGGGGTAGAAAACCCTCGAATACCGCTTACCTCATTTATGATAATGAGTGTACATTTCCCATTTAAAAATACTAATAACTATTATGCGTTTTAACTTCTGTTAGGGTGACCAGCTTACTCAGATCCAAAGTCGGGACATTTAAAAATTACACTTTTTCTAGAATATTTGCATATTTCATTTTTACATACTGTGATGACCCACTCTTTAGAGGTGTGGATTGACCCGTAGATCACAAAAGCATGCAATTTTAGATGCAACAAGCTTCAAATTTTATTTATGATATTTATACATGAAAAATTATTACATTTTGGTCTAATGGCGCTTATTTTAAAAGATTGTGAAGAAGGAAATGTTTCTTACAAAAGTGACTAATGTGTGTTTTCTTTTTAAAAACGGATATTGGGCGCGGAAGTTGTAAGATCTAAGCCCTACATAAATGACGTGAAATAATTACAAAGTTATTAAATAAAATGAAATTAAAATATAACTCAGGTCTCCTCAATACACAAAACTATCGTAAACAAAATGAAATTTTCTTTAAAAAATAAGATATGAATAGAATGATATATAGTCTATTCAATTTTTGTTATAGTGACTAATCAACGATTATTTTGCACAAAAAATTAATTTATAAGTTTCAGACAAAACTTTAAATGTCAAGACTAATGAAAACTTCATTAATCACTTCGGATTTCTAATAAGGAGTTATTGAACATTATCTTATTTAATAATTATCTGATAGCATAATCATTGCAGATTAACAATCCACGGTTCAAGTGTTTATGCTAAAGGTCTGATTATAAATATTCACTTAAATATCAGGGAACACGAAAGGCTCATTTTCACTCATATTCCATCTAATTTGATATTATCAAGTGATATGATAGTAGTGTATATATGGCGGTTCTAGGACAGTACGAGCTCGTACCTTTCGTACCCTCAAAAGTTCATGAAAAATACACGATTTCCATGAAATAAAATGAAAAACTCACAGAAATAACGTAAAGACTCACAAAAAACAGCCAACATGAATCTAAAAATGAACGAAAAATACTGGGACAGTACGACTCTTACTTCAGCCGATCCTCTAAAGCCATAAATAAAAACAATACTTTAACTTTACACGTTATTTGATGAAGAATTTAAGCTAAAATACTATAGAAAACCACCTAAAACTACTATATTTCGCTATTGCGGGGCTGGGACAGTACGAATAGTACGAGCACGAAAAATAGCAGCTTTTTATCAAATAAAACGAAAATACTCACAAAAGTAGTCAATAGAAAGCCTAAAATCCATGAAAAAAAGCTGGGACACTACGAGCTCGTACTTTTCGTACCCCCTATAAAATCATCAAAGAGTGAACTTTTCATATCGTTTAATATGGAATTTAAACTAAAAACTTCAGAAAATTACCTGAAATCAAACAAAAAAAACTTGGGACAGTACGAAATAGCAGCTTTTTATCAAATAAAACGAAAATACTCACAAAAATCATGAAAAAACATTAAAAATTGAATTTTTCGCATTGTTTTGTATGGAATTTAAGCTAAAATATTACAAAAAGTCGTCTAAAACTATCAAATTTACTATTAATTTCCTGAGACAGCACGATTCGTACCCTCTAAAACTCAAGAAAACTAACAGAATTTCAAACAACTAAAACAGAAAAGCTCACAAAAATAATCAATATAAACCTAAAAAATCAATGGAAAAATGCTGGGACAGTACGAACTCATACTTTTTAAATCATTCAATATGGAATTTGAGCTAAAAAACTATAGAAATTCACGTAAAATTACCTAAGTCACTACAAAGCATATCTCATTCTTACAATCTAAAACAAAAAATAGCAAATTTTAAATAAAATAAAGAAAAATCAATGAACAATAACTTAAATATATATGCTGGATATACAAAAGAGTATCGCGTTCATACTCTATCTTTTTTAATTTTTATTTCATATCAACGTCTGAATCAGATTCATTGCTTCTCAATCGCTCAAGTCTAGATATTTCAATATCAAGATTGTCAATTTGTTTCTCAAGAGATTCAAGTTGCATATACTTTTCTTTAATAGTAGCTTTTACCTTCTTGCGTCTTTCTCTAAGTTTCTATTTCTCAGTGCGAAGACTAAGAATCTTTCTGTATACAATATTTTCTTTCACGCTGTTATTAAGAGCAATAGACTCAAGAAACTTAAAGGCTTTACTTCTTACTACAGCGGGATTCGAACCTGTAGTATGTGTTTGTGTTTGTGTTTGTGTTTGTGTTTGTGTTTGCATTTGTTCTGACATCTTTTTTTCAGACTGAGCTATTGGCGCGGGGTTTAACATGTATGCATTGAAAAGCGTTTTTAAAGTTAACGTAAAATAGCGTTATTGCATAACGGAATACGCATGTACAGTAAACAACTTTTTTCTAATAGGAGTTAACATTGTGCAGATAACGTGTTTTCCTATGTTAAAAGATAGGAAGAATCGGGGGTCGAAAATTTCAGGCCTTCCCCAGTCCGCACCATCCATTGGAACTTTTTCTCTTTGAAAGTGCCTTAAGACTCGATTAAAACAAGTGAATGACCCATCAAAAACATTAAAAAATAGCATGCATTCAAAAATCAAAACATGAATTGAAAGTTTCTCCGAATAGCATAAAATTTATATCAGTGTAAAGATAATTTTATCTACAACCCAAATAAAAAAGTCCGAAATCAATCGGATAATTAGTTTAATCATAATTAATTTTCAAAATTTAACAAAAAAATTATTAAATTTAAGTTATTTTAACCTTAAAAATAAGTTTAAATACCTTATACATTGATTCCTATGGATAATGAGCCGGCACAGGTGCATGCATATAAAATGAAGTGAGAGAGTAATGTGTACGTGACTGGAATTCATAATGATTTTTAATCAAAAAGAACCCTTAAATTTGAGAAAACCCTATCAATATATATATCATTGGAAAGCTTATAACGAGCTGAATTAAAAAAAATTGAATAAAAGTTCTATGTTGACCCGTTCAAAAGTTAGACTGACCACTGTCCACTCATTAAACTTGACCGTTAACCATAACAATATGGGTATCAAAATGAAGGATGTTAAAAGAAAAATTAAACAAAAAAGAAATCATCTCTTAATCAGTTATAGTTTCTGAGTTATGAATTTTTGAAGGTACTAATTTTTAACTTTATAGGTATAGGAAAAAGTTAAAGTCCAACAATTTTGCACTTTGAAAATTTATTAAAAATACTTCCAGTCATCGGATTTTGATCTAATTTAACTATCATAAGCGCCTCACTTAATAATATTTTTGATAATTATTTCAAGATAATTGGATTGATAATTAATTTTATAATGAATTAAAACCTATTTTCAGTTTTTCCATAGAATATAATGGGGTTTCCATAGAAAACAATGTATTTGAACTTTGAAATTTTTCTAATCGTTTTACTAACCCCTTGGGCTAGGCTTCGCTTATTGTAAATTGTCACCTCGTATTCCATAATGTCCATGAGCTAAAGTTGTATATCATTCAATATATATCTTTTATCATCAAAATTACTTAAAGCAACTTTTGTTTGTTCTATGGTATAAACATTAAGTTTTTCTGATTTTATCATATTATAAGTAGCATATGTTTGAGTTTCGTTATCCAAAACTTTCTTCCATATCATGAATTGATGTTTGTTTGTTACATGTCCAGGAACTCCTTTTTCTCTTTTCTTTAACTCTGTTTTCAATTGATGTTCAATCGTATAACAATACATTTTTGCTCTAAGTCCTATAAATATCGTTACTATTTTCTCACCCGTTTCTATCTTAAAGCAGCCCAACTTCATCTTATTCTTTGCTTCAATTTCAAACCTATTTCTATCGCTAAAGTTAGATGTATCAAACCACTTATCAATATCATTTTTAATGTCTTCGTAGAAGTCTTCTGTTTTAATATGAAGCATTAAGCCATCAGTATCTGTTTGTACAACTTCAACTTTATCACCCCATTTTGGTTTCAAATACTCATACACAAACTTAAACATTCTCCATTTAGACATCTCAAGTACACAAAAGCCAGCATAAATAGGTTTATTATACTTGACTTGTAGTCGATTCATATGGAGGGCTACCAGGGTCTTAGTAAATATTGTTTCACGTTTAAAATTAATCTTTTTCACATATCTTAATGCTTTCTTTCTCTTACAGCAGAACTTTATATCTTGTCTCTTGAGTACATTCTCTATAGTTTTTCCATAAACTGAATTATTCATTAGTTTAAAGAAATCTTTCTCAAACTCAGAAGTACCTTCTTGTCTTAGTTTTGTATTGGGATCTATATAAGACTTCAACCAATCTTTTTGTTGATATTTTATAGCACACTCAATTCCATTAAGTTTAAGTCCATGTTGAATAGATTGTTTCAATATTCTATAAACACAAATTAATCCTTTTTTATCTTCTAAACTTGTAATTAATTTCCTTGATTTTGTTATTTTTCTTAATTTATTTTGATATGGAGATAGGTCTTCATTCTTTATTTCTTTATGAATAGGGAAGAATGGATAATCATTATGCTTATCATGTAATTCTTTGGGATAATCTAAATCAACTTTTAATGTGTATCCGATATCATTATCATCAGGAATTTCAAGTAAATTTTCTTCTAAATATTTAAGTTCTTCTGTTGTGCACCATTTAAATACTTTACACGGTAGTTTAAGACATAGCATCACCATATAAGTTGTTAGCATCAACAGGAACAAGATATGATGATTCTTTTGTTAGGTCATAGTTTATCATATATTTATTATTTGCTTCAATATATCGTTTCATAATGCAAGACAATCCACCTCTTATACCTTCCATTATCATTAATAACATATCTTGGTCTGTTAGTAATTCTAATTCAATTCCTGTGTGTTTTAACATTGCATCCCAAGATAGTCCTGGACTTGAGATATAATGAGCTGGATCTAAACCATAGTGTTTTAATGATAAATCTCTAAACGATTCAAAACAATCAGCTAGAATCAAAATATCACAAGTTAAATATAATTCCATGTATTCTTTGAAGTTCTTACACTTGAAATAATCTCACAACTTCTTTCCTCTTTTGTATTCTTTCAATTCAATGTTTATATCTTTAAGGTTGTCGTAGAAAGATTCATATTTAGGATATTCTGCAGAATTTAATTTATCAAAACTATCTAAATATGAATAAGGAAATACTCCTTTTTGTACCAGTAATTCTAGGATCTCAATAGGTAAGTCTTTAAAGTAAGAAGTTAAATTCTTAAAGTTTTAATTCCGGCTTTATCTTTATCATATAGCACCTTAGCAGACTTATCAATTGATTTCAATAGGAATTTGAGTGAGTCTTTGAATTCAAATTGGATATTAGTTCTTTCAACTTTAACAGTAATAGAGAAGTATTTCTCTTCAGTTTGAGAGATAATCTTAATGTTTCTGTCAATTTTGTAAAGCTTCCTAATGAAGTGCTTAAAGTCATATCCACTCCCATTATGGAAAGACTGGTATCTTTAACGAGGTTCTAACATTCAAATTACATGATTGATGAGCTGCTCCTCTAAATTTTCCAGTTACATGACAATGATCTCTAACTTTTATATCAGCTTCAGTAAACTCTTTTTTTTATACAGAAATGACACTTTTATGATTGTACAAACTTTAATGAGTCATCCTTATTAAGTTTTGGTTTGTTAAATGCTTTTAATCGTTCAAGAAATAACTCATTTAACTTTCTCCCCTCCTCTATAAGTGTTTGTACAAAGTTACTCATAGTAACTTTAGCAGAAGTACCTGTATATTTTTTAAAAGTATTATAAAATTTACTTATTCCTAATAATCCATGAGCACAAGCCTCATGTCGTGCTTTCAATCTTTTATGATTTAATTTTTTAAAAATAGCTTATAAATCAGCGTAATACACCAAAGGAACTCTAATAGTTTTATGAAAATTCTTAAACTTTAAAATGTTATCTTCTGCTTCAGGAAGAATAGGAATGGCTTTCTCGTTGTCAAAGTAATGATCACATAGAGTATGATGTCTTCTGAATCTTTCTATATTTTCTGTATAATAGAAACATCTTTCACATATAAAATGATGATGTTCATGTTTCGTTAATTGATCTTTAACTAATCTTGGTAAGCTTTTTATATAAATATAATGAGATCTAGCTTTGTCTTCTATTAAACGTAAGTTTACATGATCTGATTTCTTTTCATCTTGAGAACAAGTTAAATAAGGTTGTATTTGAACGTTACTATTCCCATTAAGAATATATAAGTTTATTGATATATTATTTTGTTTACAAAACTTTTTTATATCAACCACATCAACTGGATATTTGATGTTGGTAAAGTCATAATCTTTATTCCAATTACTATACCATGATACTCTTTCTGGGTGATGAGTAATTTCATTCTTGTGTTTATGGTATAACATGCAGTATTTAAAACATTTCTGATCTTCATTCTTAATATTAATAGTTGCCTTTTTATTTTTAATCCATTGTGGTAAATCTATATAAGAAGAACCTGATAATGGCTTATATTCTCTTAATTTAAAATCAACATTAACAACATTTTCTAAATACCAAATCCTTCGTTGTTATCCCAAGATTCTATTGTTTCATGAATTTCAAGAAGTAAAGCACGAATCGTTTCTTTTATCTCAAATTTATTCAATATTATTTGATTTTTGGAAGGTACTGTTATTTCTTCAAACTCTTCTTGTCCAGTCGGTGGATGAAATTTTCTAAATTTACCTTTTATTACTAACTGTAACTTAATCGCTGCTTTAATCTCTAAAATATCTTTCATTCTTTCAAATATTAATTCTGGTAATTCTTCTATCAGAACATTAACTGAATTAGTATTATTCTTTGGGGTTATTCTTAATGTTAAGAAACATTTCTTTAGAACTTCTGACTTTTTTACAATATAATCATTTGTCTTAAAGTCAATATCTTGGAAATTTCTTCTTCTTCTTTGTTTTCTTCTGTTTCCTTCTAGATGATTTAAGCTTTTTAATTATCAATTTTTTAATTACCCTAGTCTTTCTTTTGTGGTAACGCGATTTAAGATGCTTCCACCACTCTGATTCTAAGACATTAATATTACAAATTCCACAATACTTTAATTCACTTTGTTCATTTTCTCTAATCCTTTCTAAATGTTTTTTAGTTTTTATATGTTTGCTCCAGTTTGATTTAGATATTTCTTTATTACAAATATCACATCGTTTAAGATCTATATTATTTCTTTCCATTAAATTAGTTTTAAAATTTATTGTTTTGCATTTTTTTTCAATTTTCATAATTTTTAATTTTATTAAATGGAAACACAAGTAATTAATAATAATTTTTCATTACCAACTAAAAAGTGTGTTAAATGTAAAGAATTTAGATTGCTAACTGACTATTGTAATAGTAAATATGGTATTGATGGATTGTTTTGGGTATGTAATCATTATCAGAAAGAATATTATAATTCTTATATTAAACCAGTTAAATGTGAATGTGGAAGAATGGTAAATAAGAATTTAGAAAAACATTTGATTACTAATATTCATAAAAAATATTTAAATTTGAATTTTAAAAATAATAATGTTTAATGTAATAATACATTAAGTACCTTCACGGTACTGTGTATACCTTCTTTCCAGTATGGAAAGAGTTAAAAAGACTCTTTAGCTATCCTTTTAGACTCTTTAAGACTCCTTATGATTCTTTAGCTATCCTTTAAGATAGTTTAGAAGACTCCTTGAAAGACATAATACATAAAAAATGAGTTAAATGTAAAGAATTTAAATTATTAATCTAAATATTGTAATGATTGTAAAAAAGATTATTACAATTCTTTTATTAAACCTGTTAAATGTGAATGGTAAATCATAATTACTTACAAAAACATTTAAACTTCAATCTCAACAATAATGAAAGTGAAACTTCTATCAAAGACGTTTATAAGGTATATAAGAGTCTTTCAAAGTATCTTCAAGTGTTTTTCAAATTATCTTGAAGACTATAAAAAAAGATAAATACAGAGTGATCAATAATTATTGATTATCTTTAACAATTTAATGTGTTAATTGAGGTATTATTTTTTAAATTTTATTTATAACTTTAACATCATCTTTATCTGAAATAATATTTTTATTTATCATTTAAGTAATATTTCTTTATCAAATAATTGATTTAAATTTTTTTATTTTTTAATACTAGGTTTTTGTACATAATGATTTCCATTATTAGATGCTTTTGCATAAACTCTACTAACTTTGTTTCTATAATCTTCAGGAATGGAAATTCGTTTAAATTTTTCATCCAATTCTTCCTCTAAATCAATTTCATTCATCAATTCAACACATTCATGTGGTTTAAGTGTTTTACTATCTTTCAAAGTTAAAGATAATGATATTCCTGGAACACTAACTTTTGCTTCTTTTTGTTTTTCATTATATTTCTTTGCAAGAGCATTATGTTCATCACGTTCTTTTGATATGCTTCTTGTAATTTATCTATAATCTCTTTATATTTTTTATTCTTTTGTATTGAATTACTTAACATTATACCTTTACAATCTGATTCACACATTTTAGAAAACAATAGAACAAACAATGAACGAAATTGATTTTTCTGTTCAACAGATGCATCTAAAGTCTCTATTTTTTCATGTAATTCGTTCATAATATCAATATATTGTTTTGCAGTTTTAGAGGTAAGTTTATTATTATTGAATGCTAATATATTATCTAAATTAACTTTAGATAAATCGTGAATACTTTGAATAGTATTATGTAGGGTTGATAATGTTATTTGACTCATTTATACGATCGCCCGCAAAACGAATTGGTCCCTATTCGAGTACCCATATCTCAAAAACTACTTAGCCGATTTTAATTCTGTTTTTTGCATATTGTAGCCTATCTCCACAGAAATTATTAGCTTTATGAAATTCATAGTTATGTACACGGGGAAATTTTCAAAATTGATTTGAATTAAAAATTGGATGAAAAAATTGGCAAATGTTCGCTGTACAGAACGTTGTTTGTGAAAGGCTTAAATGTGATTTTGTTTACAAATCGTTTTGTCTTTGAATTGAATTGAAAGCCAAAATCTTTATCAATTTGTTGGAATCGATGCCTAACAGAATGAGTGAAGTTATCGCTGCTGAAGGCGGTCATACACACTATTAATCTTATTCATTATTCTATTGGGTAAATCCGGGCTAATGGGTCTGAGGGGGTTCCCGACCACCCACCTCCAAGTGTAGTACATCATTGGATTCAGTTCGTCGAGCTGAACATTTCGATACCACACTTGAGTACTTGCAACCCGAACCTGACCACTTCTGGCCACCGAGACCTAACCCCCTCGAAAATGGGTAAACCTGGCTTTACTAAGTTGTAACCCAAGCCAAACCTGATTTAAACTAATGTATAATAGGTTAGGTCGCTCCGCGACCTAACTTATTCTCCCTGAGTTTATATCAGGCTTGTTTGGGTTACGACTCGAGATTCCAGGTTTATCCATTACGAGGTACTAAATCAAACAATGATGGATATCTCAAGAACTACTTGAGATAATTGATCAAGTGAGGTATCAAAATGCTCAGTTCGATGTCCTGAGTCCAATGATATATAACTTGGCGGGGTCAGCCACTCCTGTGGGGAGTTATCCAGAAGTGGCCAGGTTCGGATCAGAAGTAGTCAAGTGTGGTATCAAAATGCTCAGCTTGACGAACTGAATCCAATGATATATCACACTTGGGGGTAGGGGATTGGGAACCCCTTTAGACCCATTAACCCGGATTCACCCATTCTATTTGTCACTAAAATTTTGATTAATATTTTGTTTTTCATTTCTCATTAAACTATTATTGATATAAGCAAGTTCATATTTTCATTATTAATTTCTATGGAGATAAGCTACAATTAGCAGAAAACAGAATTGAAATCGACCTAGTAGTTTTTGAGATATAAGTGTTCAAATAGGGATCAATTCGTTTTGCGGGCGATTGTATATAAAAATTATTTTCACATTTCTGTATTACCATACCATACTGTACAATACTGTATTTCCATTCCATATTACTATAATTCTATACCATAATTCTATGCTGTATTTCCATACAATATTACAATAATACTATACTGTATTTCCATGATTCTATACCAAACTGCATCGCATTTCCACAAAACAAAAAAATTATTTTTTATATAAATGAGTCAAGTCAATATAACAATAGATGAGTTTATCAAATTGTTAAAAGAATATGATTTTAAAAAGAATAGCATAAGAAAATTTGCTAACGAATATAAAATATCTGAAAAAACTGTTACAAATATCTAAAACAAAATAATATTGATTATAATTCAAGAACATTATCAATACATAAAAATCGTGATGTTAATGGTAGATTTTTTTTAAGTATTAACTCATTTGGTACTGATAGAGTTTAAGATGATAAATTTAGGCGAAGCCATCATGAGTTTCACGAATCAAAAACAATTGAGAAAATAAAAATAAATCCATCTAAAAATCAAAATTTAAGTGAAAAATCTTATGAAGAAAAATTAAGACGTATTACGATACCTTTTTAATAAAAAAAATAAAGAAATTTATAGGATAATAGTTTTATATAATAAATCAAAAACTTAACAATAAGATGTTTTATACATAAAGATATAAATAATAGTTTTATAATATCATCTAAAAGATAAATAAGATAATTATATTAAAGAAAATTTACCGAAGGCTTATAAGGGTTTCACCAGAATTTTTTGATGTTTGATGAAAAGAAATATGAGAATATGTTATCACATGATTATAGAAAATATCTTATAAATGGTGGTAATATAAAATTAAAACATTCGAAAGAAGATATTTTTAAAATTTTATAATGATACAAATCCTTGTGAGTTAAACCATTAAATGAAATTGCTCCTGATAAGATAAGTGTAACTCCAACGAAGTTGTCGACCGCAAGCGAGACTCATGGTGTTAAACAATTGACTTCGCTTAATGGAAACAAAGATTCTAAAATTTGTTTAAGAAATAATAATGTAAAACCATTAAATGAAAATTCTCATCGAATAGATAGAATTACAAATAAATATTATTAATTTCAATTAAAACCATTTTAATTATTTCAAAGAACTTGTTGAATTAAATAAATAAAATGTTGCTAAGCTAAAAAGAGAATTAAGAAACTTTGATTTTTTATATTGTTAATTATCTATTTTCTTTCATTGAATCTAAATTCAAAGCTGCTATTTATATATAAAAAGAATCTTTGATTGTTTCTAGACTTCGTTTATACAGAAAATAGAATTTTAAAAGAATTAGGTGTAGCAGCTGTTGATACAATTGAAAGAATGGAAGAAGTTGAATTGAAGGATTAAATGGAAGATTTAAATTAACATCTTTAGATGTTAATGATAACAAAATTAATGTTTTAGAAAAAGAACTTAAAGATGTTAATCACTACGATGAATAAAAGATCCAGTAATTAGAAACAATAATAAAGAAAGAGCTAAACGATATTTAATGAATACTCTTTCTTTATCTAATAATCAAAGATCATGAAGAACTATTAATTCTTTAAATTATGACAGAGACTTTAATAAATAATGCTGATAAAAAATTTAAATCGCTTTATTCTGAAAATAAAAAATTGTGGTATTGTGTTTATATTTTAGTATGCGTTTCAATTGTATTTGGTATAATCTTACTATATTTTATCTTTAGAGAATTAAAAAACAATTTAGAATATAAGAAAGCAAACATATCTCCTTCAATGACATTATTACATTAAGTTATTAAAATATCCGGTTCGGGTTTATATATTACTTGGTTTTTCAACATTGATATACATTTCTATTATGGAAAGTTAAACTTATACAAACGAGTGAAACTTAAAGTTTTATCACCAAAAGACTGAAGAATTAAATGCTAATCAACAAATCACTTAACATTATCATAGTTTATAATTGGTGTCATTTCCATTTCAGATATGTCGTTAGGAGATACAAATCCACGCACTGGGTTTATGTTCACTATCGTTTACCCATTAAAGATAACTTCTTAGCCCCTTTATTTATCTTTTTATTGAGTGTTATATCTGTCTTTTTTCTATTCACAGGCACCTCATAATGAGAGAAATTCTTCATATTTAGATCCTTCATAATACGCTTATGACTTGAATCTGGTATCCTTATCATCCTACAAAGCTGTGGTTTAGTTAATTCAGGATGCTCTTTTTTAGCTTGAACAAACACTAAAACCTTTGTCATTAACATGTTTTTCCTTATATCAACTGGTACTATTGTGCTTATATACTTTATATTATTCAACTTATCTTGCATTTAATACTATTTAAATCTGACCTTAATTGCATTCGAAACTGATCGGATCTAACCTAAGTAATGAACTTAATCTGACCGATTTTGAAATATTTATTTATAAATGGACGAGTGCGATCTAATGTGATTGAAGTAAAAGATTCGACTCTTAAATACATATGGATGACATAATATGTAGGAATATATAAGAACGATATTAACTTTCAGAGATTACCTATTTTCTTATCGTTGCTTCAGCTAAATAAGGAGTAATGCAACACGAATACTTTCTTAAGTGGTTTCATTTTCATGCCGTAAAAGTTTTTATTGAATATTAACCTTGAATGAAATTGATAAGTTTCTTAGAAAATTGCATTCTTTATATTTCATGTGTAAGATTTTATTGAATATTAACGTTGAAAAAAATTGATAAAGTACTTTAAATTGCTTCGAAACTTCGAAATACTGAGATACACCTACAAAATTATCTACAACTTAAAACGCATGAAGATGTCAAAGGCAAGTAAAAGATATAATGTTTTCCATGAAACTTTAGTGACTCAGTACTCTTGCGTTGACGATGTCATTGAAATCTTTATTAAAAATATACTTTATTCACTCTTGCATTACGATTGTCTCTGGCTTGAACTTCATACGTTAATTATATACCTTTTGCTTCTAGTTATCATCAATTATTTGTAGTTAGTTGCTTTCATTTATTATAAGGAGTGGTCCCTTCTAAAAAATGCCTGCTATCACAGTTGTAAAAAATAACGATGGGAAACTTGAATTAAATGAGAACGAGTTGAAAAAGATTTTTTATCATCCAAAGGCTATAGACAAAAACGTGGTTGTGATTTCAATTACTGGCGCTCTTCGAAAAGGTAAAACTACTTTGCTCAATTTTATTAAAATGTTTCTGGAGAAAAGGATGGATGGGAATAAACTAGATAATGAACCACTTCGTGGCCTCCCGGCAATGCAGGGTAGTGAGGCTGTCACACAAGGAATTATAATGTGGTCCGAACCGTTTGTTTTGCATCTTGATGACGAAGAATTCGCTGTTTTTCTTGTAGACACTGAAGGTGCTTTTGAACTTGGATCAGATAATGCTACGAGTTCAACCATATTCGCTTTAAGTAGTCTGATTTCATCTGTTCAAATCTTTAACGTAATGCACATGGTTGATCAAAGGGATTTTGAACTTTTGGCGCTATTCGGTCGATACGCCACAGCAATTTCAGCAGCCTCAAAAGAGATAGAAGCATTTCAAAAGTTAGTTATCGTTGTTCGTGATTGGCACTCACCATGTGACATTAACTATGGTCCAGCTTCATTAAACGATTATTTGAATAAACTGAGGAAAAAGAAAGACTCAATAGAATTTCAGGGAATCATATATGAGTTTGAAAAATCTTTTAGTCATATTTCTTGTTTTATGTTTCCTGACCCTGGTAAAACAGTAACAGTTTGCAAGGAAAAACCCAAATCAGAATTTTATTTTAATGATTATGATGATGAATTTATTACTTACGTGAAACAGTTTATCAAAGAGCTTCTTACAAGTAATGTTGTGAAAAAAGTTGGCGGAGAAAAGATTAAAAGTAAAGAGTGTTTCGAACTATTCAAGGAATACTACGACGTTTTAAAATCTGGCAAATTTTCACCCCCTGAGAGTATTATCAAGGTAACGGCAAAAAATGGTTATATAAAGGCATTTCATGAGACTGTCAAATACTACAAATCTAAAATTAAAGAGTATATTGATAAAAAAGGATACTGGATAACAACAGACGGATTGAAGGAGGAGCTGCAAAAAACAGAGGACAATGCGAATAACCTTTTTCAAATGACTCCACTTATTGCGCATGAAGAACTCTCAAATGAGTATAGGGGTATGATGCAAGAAAAAATAAAGGACATTCAAGAAAAGTCGATCCAACAAGCAGCAAATACTGAAACATTACGCAAAGTGGTTGTTGCTACTGCTGCTGCCGGGATTGGTGCTCTCTCAGGTGTTGGCATTGCTGTAGCAGCTGGAATGACAGTAGCAGAAGGTGCAGCTGCCGCTGCTGGAATAGCTTGTTATGGTAGTACTGCAACTGTTGTGGAAAAGAATGAGAAAATTGGTAAAGTAATCGATCGTTTTGTTGCCACTATTTATCATAATAAAGATGATGAAAGAAAAAAGTCCGTGAATAAGACCTCGAGTGAGAAGGAAAAAGATTCATAGTTAATATACTTTAACTTCAATTGAGAAGTCTTTAACGTTATAATAAGTTAAATTTAATTTAACTTTTGTAAAATTTTGAAAATTAATTGTGATTAAACTAATTGTCCGATTGATTTCGGACTTTTTAATTTGGATTGTGAATAAAATTATCTTTAAAATGATATAGGATTTATATTGTTCCGAAAAACTTTTCATTCATCATTTGATTTTTGAATGCATGCTATTTTTTGAAGTTTCTTATGAGTCATTCACTTTAATTCATTCGATACCTTTTTGTCCCGCTATACTGTCCCGTTAAAGAGTTTGAAGGGGACAGGGGGACGGGACAAACGGGACAGCTTTTTTGTCCCTCATATAAAGCATTATATGATGTCAGTGTTTTAAGCGTTAAGCATAAAGTTGTTATTTCAAGTATAATCCATTACATTATTTTTGTGAGCTTTTCTGTTTTAGTTGTTTGAAATTCTGTTAGTTTTCTTGAGTTTTAGAGGGTACGAATCGTGCTGTCTCAGGAAATTAATAGTAAATTTGATAGTTTTAGACGACTTTTTGTAATATTTTAGCTTAAATTCCATACAAAACAATGCGAAAAATTCAATTTTTAATGTTTTTTTCATGATTTTTGTGAGTATTTTCGTTTTATTTGATAAAAAGCTGCTATTTCGTACTGTCCCAAGTTTTTTTTGTTTGATTTCAGGTAATTTTCTGAAGTTTTTAGTTTAAATTCCATATTAAACGATATGAAAAGTTCACTCTTTGATGATTTTATAGGGGGTACGAAAAGTACGAGCTCGTAGTGTCCCAGCTTTTTTTCATGGATTTTAGGCTTTCTATTGACTACTTTTGTGAGTATTTTCGTTTTATTTGATAAAAAGCTGCTATTTTTCGTGCTCGTACTATTCGTACTGTCCCAGCCCCGCAATAGCGAAATATAGTAGTTTTAGGTGGTTTTCTATAGTATTTTAGCTTAAATTCTTCATCAAATAACGTGTAAAGTTAAAGTATTGTTTTTATTTATGGCTTTAGAGGATCGGCTGAAGTAAGAGTCGTACTGTCCCAGTATTTTTCGTTCATTTTTAGATTCATGTTGGCTGTTTTTTGTGAGTCTTTACGTTATTTCTGTGAGTTTTTTCATTTTATTTCATGGAAATCGTGTATTTTTCATGAACTTTTGAGGGGTACGAAAGGTACGAGCTCGTACTGTCCTAGAACCGCCATATATACACTACTATCATATCACTTGATAATATCAAATTAGATGGAATATGAGTGAAAATGAGCCTTTCGTGTTCCCTGATATTTAAGTGAATATTTATAATCAGACCTTTAGCATAAACACTTGAACCGTGGATTGTTAATCTGCAATGATTATGCTATCAGATAATTATTAAATAAGATAATGTTCAATAACTCCTTATTAGAAATCCGAAGTGATTAATGAAGTTTTCATTAGTCTTGACATTTAAAGTTTTGTCTGAAACTTATAAATTAATTTTTTTTGTGCAAAATAATCGTTGATTAGTCACTATAACAAAAATTGAATAGACTATATATCATTCTATTCATATCTTATTTTTTAAAGAAAATTTCATTTTGTTTACGATAGTTTTGTGTATTGAGGAGACCTGAGTTATATTTTAATTTCATTTTATTTAATAACTTTGTAATTATTTCACGTCATTTATGTAGGGCTTAGATCTTACAACTTCCGCGCCCAATATCCGTTTTTAAAAAGAAAACACACATTAGTCACTTTTGTAAGAAACATTTCCTTCTTCACAATCTTTTAAAATAAGCGCCATTAGACCAAAATGTAATAATTTTTCATGTATAAATATCATAAATAAAATTTGAAGCTTGTTGCATCTAAAATTGCATGCTTTTGTGATCTACGGGTCAATCCACACCTCTAAAGAGTGGGTCATCACAGTATGTAAAAATGAAATATGCAAATATTCTAGAAAAAGTGTAATTTTTAAATGTCCCGACTTTGGATCTGAGTAAGCTGGTCACCCTAACAGAAGTTAAAACGCATAATAGTTATTAGTATTTTTAAATGGGAAATGTACACTCATTATCATAAATGAGGTAAGCGGTATTCGAGGGTTTTCTACCCCTAAACCTTGTTGGATCTTGATGACATTTTTTTTGAGTATACTACATGTTGGTACGCACAACGTATTAGAAGCATATTGATATTCTACTAGTGGCTCACAGACAAACGAGCTAAATTCTCTCAGAGGATCCTGGCGTAAATTTTCAAATTCTGTCGCCACACTTATGATAATGACTGTACATCAAGAATGTTAAAGATTACAAGAGAGCGAGACTTATGTTATAAATAAATGTTATATTGAGTACAATTATGTGAAGAATTTTGTATGCATTTGATAATGAATTAATGCATTCAGTTATCTACAAATAAATCGTTATTCAGTAATATGTGGAATAATATGAACCATTGAATAATTAAACAAAACGAGTTTAAATTATTATTTAATTAAAGCTTCTATAATTAATTCTTTTAATTCCTAATATTAATTCATTATAACTCATATAATTATTGATTAATTATCGTAGTTTTCATTACAATAATTAAAAAAATATTGCAACGATAACTCAATTAGAGTTAAGTTTAATTTACTTTTGAAGTCACTTATTTTGTTGTTTTTGATTTCTAATTCAATTAATTATAGTACTACAGAACTTTCATATTAATTTTCGAATTTTTTGTATTTTTAGAATTATGGGTGGAAATTCGTCAACATCTTCAGGAAAACCGGATCCTGTCTTACCTCAACCTATTGTCACATTCGTACGCGGAACTAATAATGATTATGAATTTGAAAAATTGATTAAACACGTGACTGAAATACTTTCAACACTTGCAACATATGTAAATTTAACTCCTGGCATTGGAATTACACCCAAAGTGGGAATAGCTACATATAAAGAGGCGCTCAAATGGATTTATACATTAACTAGTAATCAAAGTAAAATCACTTCAGCACTTATTGATGAAAAAATTGATAAGAATAATGCTAAAATGGCTGCATCAGAAATAAATGCAAAAATAGAAACGATTAAGAATCGTATTGAAGCAATGAATAACGAAGAAATTAAAACTCAGGAAAAAAAGCTTCACGCAATTCCCGCTTTGCATTCGTGCGAAGAAATTCTCAGATTATTTAGTGACGAAAATTATTGTTTATGGAATGCAGTTGTTATATCGTCACAATTATTGATCGCATTTGCGGCCATTTATGCCGATGTTAATAAGAGGACTTTAGAATTACTACCGTCTCATAAAAAAATTTAAATTTAGAGCTCAATAAAACTGTTAAAATCCTTGAGAAATATAAAGAAGCGGTAATTAAGGAAAGAATTAAAGCAGTTCAAATGATGGGACTGGCAGAACTCTTCCCTGGTATCCCTTATTACATTTGTGGAGACGGGAGATGGCAAAGAACGGCTTATAAATCGACGAAGTATACTTATTCAGGATTGTGGACAGATCAAAAACCTCTGCCGTGGGATAAATTTGTTCGTTCTGAAATTATAGATAGATGGGTTCCATGGAGGGTAAGTTTTTAAAGAGATGCGTTTAATGAATATAAAAGCCATATAAATAAGTTAAGAGAAGTTTATGAAAGAAAATTTAATGAGGTTATCAGCAAATTAAATAACTTAATAGCACCTTAGGCCTAAACTATACCCCACGTACGTATTGTACTTAAGTTTATTATTATCACATTCATTATATTTTATTAAGTATAAATAATTTTAAATATATATAAAATTGTTCTCCATGCTATTGTAATGCTTAGAACTGTTCGAATAATGAAAACTTAAAACTTGTCATAACTCAACTTTTAATGTTAAAAGTATAACATAATGTGATCAAATTTCAAATTATTTTGCAATATTACTAAAGAATTTATCCATTAATACATTCAATCATTTATAGTTTTTTTTGATGAGTCTATGTATCATATATCTATAACCTATATCTATCTAGGATTACATATAATTATAATATCCACAATAAATACTTTAAAGCTATTTATTCAAAGTGTTCTTTTAATGCTATTTACGCAGTATATCCTATAGTAATCTAAACAAGTTATTGCCTTAGTGATAGTTTGAATTTAATTATTCAACTTTAGAGAAGCTCATTTTGCTAGATCAACAAGAAAATGTTATTTCTGGAATTTAATATCCCTATTCTTATATTTCTTACATATTATTTAATACATATCAATTTAAGAGTCAAATATTTAGTTTTATTCATATTAGATCAGATTCGATCAAATTAAAATAAATATAGTTTTAAATTGGTCAGATTAAGTTCATTATCTCGGTCAGATCCAATCAGTTCCAAACGTATTTAAGGTCAGATTTAAATAGTATTAAATGCAAGATTAGTTGAGTAGTATGAAGTATACTACCACAATAGTGCCAGATGATATAAGGAAAAATATGTTAATAATAAGGTTTTAATGTTTGTTCAAGTTAAAGAAGAACATCCTGAACCAACAAAACCACAGCTATGTAAGAAATAAGGATATCAGATTCAAGTCTTAAGCGTATTATGAAAGATCTTAATATGAAGAGTTTCTATCGTCATGAGGTGCCTGTAAGTAAAAAAAAAGACAGATATAACAGTCGATAAAAAGATAGTAGTATAGAAAAGGCCTTTTCTTGAGATAGTCGTGAGTAGCAAAAATTTGAGCAATTCTTTGTCCAGTTTTCCAGCTGAGAAAAAAATTAATCAGAAAAACCAGTTTTCTCGCTGAAATTAATTTATTCTGTACTATTGCACTGCTTTGATTTAACCTTAATAAAAAAGATATATATGAAAAAGCATTTCAAGAAAGCAGTTTAAATGTTGTTCAAAGCTTATTTGAATGATTCTTACATATAGTTAAGATATGTTAGTTTCACCAACAAAGCGATGCAAAAGTATACTCAAGTACGAGCGATTGTCAGCAAATGCATTTCCACCAACGAAAGGATCAAATTTTGCAGCTGGATATGATTTGTATGCAGCCTATGATTATGTGATACCAGGTAAAGGCAAAGAAATGGTAGGTACTATTCATTTTACGAGTGATCTTCAAAAATTTAATTCAAGCTAATGTTTATTTAATTTTTTTAATCGTAGATAAAGACCGACATAAGTATTGCTATTCCTAGTGGATGTTACGGACGAGTAGCCCCGCGTTCAGGTCTTAGATGGAATCACTTCATAGATGTTGGTGCTGGAGTTATAGATGAGGATTATAGAGGAAATTTTTGTGTTATTTTATTTAATTTTAATGATAAGGAGTTTGTAGTGAAGAGAGGCAACAGAATCGCACAACTTATATGCGAAAAAATCGCTGATACTGAACTCGTTGAAACAAAGTTAGATGACACTAAAAGAAGTCATTCTGGTTTTGGATCTACAGATGTTGCTGATGATAAATAATTAGTTTCTTTTAATTAAATAGTACTAATTAGATATGTAAAGGTTGAAGTGTATTGAACTTTCAAACTTTTACATTCTTTCTCTATACTTAACAAATATTTACTTTTTTGTTGGTATTTCAAATAAAATTGTAAGAAGGGTCTGAGTATTTAGATTATTGGAGTTGGGGCTACGGATTAAGCTTTTAAAGTCGTCCAAAAGTCTAATCCTTTTGTTGTCAATAGCCCTATCATCTAAATATTTATTCATTTTATATATATGAAATAAAGTAAGTTTTAACATTATTAGAACAATAGATCTAAAGAAGTCAACAACAAATAAAATTATATTTTCAAACTTAAAACAAAATAAGAAATACAATATCTTTACAAATAATTTGAGTTATTTTTGTTGTAAATATAATAAAAATGCAAATATGTTGGTAAAAGGTATAGAATTATTAAGAAGCTTAGTCAAAAATTTAGTTTATCATAAAAAACTCTATATATATATATATATATGGTAATGGTAATATAAATGGTAATTCATATACGTATACACACATACACATATAATTCATATACACATAATATATACACATATATAACTGTTTTAGCATTTAATTTTTAAAAATTTTTTATTATTGAAATTATTTAATTTTTTTACAAATTCATACTTAGTTGATTAAAGTTTTCATTGAATACACTGTTTGGTATGACATAATTCGATTTTCTTTTTCTATAATATAAATATAATACAATCATTAATAAAAGTAAAGGAATTAAGATAATTAATGGTAAATATGAATAGTTAGACTCGGAGTTGGAATCTATAGATTTCTCTGTGATATAATCATTTGAAATTGTAGTTTTGTCCTCTTTTCCATAATCATAATAATCGTAAACTTCATACTATAAAAGATTAAATAGTTTAATGATTTTAATCTAATGATTTAATATATATAATACCCCACAAATCGGAAAACAAGTCAATAATAATAATAATATAAGATTTTTGATGAAACATGTATTTAATTTCTTAAATTTCAACGTTCCAATTGCTACAAGAAAATTTTTAAAAATATTTTAATTAATAAATAAATATTATTAAATACTTACCTAAATTCCAACTCAATGAAGACATGATTCGCAAAAAAATGGATTTTTAGTAAACAATAACAAATCTTAATAATAAATTAGGCAAAAAAAGGACTAATTTGTATTGCTATGCATAAATGCTGTTTTTCTTATTCTAAATAAAGTTTATTTTTCTTTTTTCTTTTCATTCAAAAACTTGCAGTTTGTGAAATTTTGATAATAAAGTTGAAAAAAGTCAGTTAAATAAAGTGAAATTATTAGTAAAAAGTTGAAAAAAGTTCTTAATTAGAATGATTTATAAGTTATATGCTAAAAGTTCAGACCTTTGTATTGACCTTTCTATGAGCAAATTGTATGTTATACAGTATAACTTTCAATTTGATCGTAGTAAGGTCAGCAGAAGGATGCGTAGATTCTCGAATATCTTCCGCTTATAGACAGTGATACAAAAAAAAACTTTTACAAAACAATTTTCCACAGCCAAAACATATTTTATTTGGACAGTAGTCTATCAATAGTTGTTAAAAATGAGAAAAGAGACAGAAAAAGTGTTTCTATAACAATTCAATTCAGTTTTAATAATTGAATTTACGTAAAATTTCATTTCTCTTTCTCTTTCTTTCTCTTGTTACCAATTCTTTTAAATTTATTTTATATTAGAACTATAGAAGAGAGCAATTGCATCTTTTTGCTATTTGCTTATTTTTTTCTTATTTTTGTTTCATTCGTGCAAATATTTTTGGGTGGAGTAAGAGTAAACTCTTCAATCTTTTCCTTTTGGCTTATTTGTTTTCTGATTTTTTGTTTCATTCGTGCAAATATTTTTGGGTGGATTAAAAAGTAAATTTGAATTCGAAGTAGAATTTATCTCTTTTTGAATATTATAATTTTTATTAATTACTAGATGTTGACAAAAGATTTAAAGAAAATTTCATATTTTAGGTGAATTTAGACAATATAGTTTAATCCTTAATTTTCAATTTTAATTTTTAATTACAAGTATAGAAATTTAATTAGTAAAACCAAGCACAAAAAATTGAGTGTTTTACACGTCTAGTCCTTGAACAAATTAATTTTAAGGAAATCTATTCAATTAACCACTGAAATAATTTGAATTTAAAATTAAGTGATATCTTCTTTTTAGAGTAAACATCTTATCTTTTTAAAAATATTGTGCAATCATTCAATTTTTCTCAAATGTTCTAGATATCTAACGTATATATATATTGGATAAGTTGGAGATACCTCTTCAAGTCATTCAAAGTGCTAGTTTTCATTTGAGCTACATTTCGAAAATATCCTATTTGAAAGTATACTTCTTAAGTGAATCTCAAAAGTTTCACACATTACTCATCAATATTTTACAGCAAAGCAGTAAGCTATACTTTAATAATAACTAATATTATATTTTATTTTTGTTATATTTATGTATTAGGATTTAATTTAAACTGAATATATCGCTATAACAGTATGCTTATTAAATTATTTATATTAATTATGTAGTATAAAGTAAATTTACATATTAAAATAAATCTTAATTGAGTGTGAAATATAGAAATGTGAATAATGATCCAAATTTGTATTTTGTATTTTACATAGTAGTCCAGCATAGGTTAAACTTTTATTTGTATGTGAAATTTATATATTGTAATATATGTTTTAAGTGGTATTCGTTATGATTAAAACTTCTTTCAAAAGTGAATTTATTCAGAAATGAGTAAAATACTTAAGAAAAGACAACAGAGTTTAAAAACAAATAAGTCAAAACCCGATGAAGACGATATCGATAATGTAATCAGAAAATCTGAAAGTAATTGGAATAAAAATAGTCAATACGATAACGATGAAGATATCGAAGAAATCCACAATAAAATAACGAAAAAAGATTATACCTTGAGTAATTATATTTTTATTCAAATTTTTTATTTGTATTAAATAAACATAAGAATTAAATTAAAATTTTATTTTAGATATTACCCAGTCTGTTAGAAACTTTAATAAAACCCAACAAAAAGAAAAAGCCGATCATCGAATCGAGGTCACAGAACTATTATTTGCTGATATCTACAATCACAAAAGACAAGTTATATTTAAACCTTTATTCTATGCTAAGACTGATAATGAAGATAAGAACTTTGACAATCGTAAAGAGTGCAAAGAATACAGATTCCTTAAATTGAATTTTGATGATATAGAAGAATTGGCACAAGCTGTGATCTTAATCACAGACTATATTCAAAACAAGAATTTATAATCGAAATTTATTGAAATAAACGAATATTAATATTTAAATTTCTTTTGTACTTATAAATATAACTCAAATTGTTTAAACATAATTTGTTTTCATGTAAAATTTTCGAAAATATTGAGTGTTATATAATTTCTTTTAAAAATTTATAGTTTTCTTAATCTATTGTTATATTCCTATATTATATCGAATGTACAGATTTTTGAATAAAATTATGATATATTATTCTACATAGTTATATATTTAAATTTAATAAAGGCATACATAAATATATTTATTTACTTTAATTAAAAATATTTGAAATAATTGAATAGATAAAATAATCATTAACTTTTCAGTAATTATCGTCGATAAAATGAAATCAAAGGATAATTTATGTAGAATTTTAATTAAAATATAAACTTTAATATAAACTATAATATTACTACTTAAAATTTGAAATATTAACTAATCCGGAAAAATTTTGTTTTCTAAGATTATTTTTTTCGAATATTTTAAGATTTTAATATCATAAATCATACTGTTAGACAATGGACAGATTTTTATATTGTAGAAATTGCGATTACAAAACTGATAGAAAATTTAATTTGAAGAGACATATAAATATTATTCACACGAGGAATGTTATAAGATTTTCATGTAAATTGTGTCATAAAGTTTACGATCGATTGAGTAACTTGAAAAGTCATGAGAAAATTTTTCATAAAACATTTACATGCCCGGAATGTTATATGAAGTTTCGGACAAAACTTCAATTAAAAGAGCATGAGAATAAACATAAAGTAATGAAAACAACTTGCCTCAAGTGTCGTTTACTTTTTCATTCTGAAGATGAATTAAAGTCACACTTGTCCAACGAAAGATGTTTGGTACAGAAGGGGAAGGGAAGAAAAATATTACATAAAAATCCACCTGAACTTAACAATAGTAATATCAAATTTGTTAAGCAAGCATTTAATGATACTGCCTACCAATACGAATTAAAAAGTGATTATAATTACGTTGATCCTAAAAAACTCATCGAAAAATATATAAATGACTTCAATGAGCTTTTTATTAGATTATTGGAGAAAATTCCTAGTCTAAAAGTTCAATTGAGTTTCACAATTCTTTTCGAAAAACAATTAGAAGAGGGTAGCTCTATCAAAAATCAAGCCTATTTTACACCATTTCCATCAGTTTTATCTCATATTGATAATATAAATCAAGTATTATCACAAGTTAATGCTATAGAAAACAATATTGATACTTACGTTAATAATGGTAGTTTTTGGACAATTTCTAATATAATCAAAGTTGACATTCGAATAAGTGTATATTCAACCAAATACGGATGTTCAATTAATTTACCGAACAAATTGAAAAGTAAAAATGCTATTCTCAACATAAAGTCAAACGATGATAAATGTTTCCTTTGGTCGGTCATCGCAAGTAAATTTCCCGTGGAGAATGCACCATACAGACAAAGATGTAACATATCTAACTATTTAAGATATGAGAGCTTTTTAACTTAGACGGCATTGATTTTCCGATAAGTCTGGAAATGGTGACAAAATTCGCTGAAAAAAACTGTTTATCAATTAATATTTATGGATTTGTTACAACTAATAGAAACTATGAAATTGTTCCAATTCAGATTTCGAAACTAATTTCAAATCCAATAAATTTATTATTATATTAAAATCACTTCTTTTTAATCGAAGATTTTAATGCATTATGTGGAAACGGCAAATTAAGCTTACACCATTTTTGTTTGTTTTGCTTACAAGGTTTCAGATTGGATTATAAACTAAAAAGTCATATGGAAAGTTGTAAACATATAAAACCTCAGAGAGTAAAGTTACCTACTAAAAAGAATAATATATTAAAATTTGAATCTTATCATCAAACAATAGAATTCCCATTTGTTATTTATTGTGATTTTGAAACTATAACATCAAAAGTGAATATAAATATAACTGATAAAACTGATATCTACCAAAATCATATTGTCTGTGGTTTTACATTTGTGATAGTAGATAACGAAAGTAACATCATAAATTCCAAGTTTTACAGAGGTGTGGATGCTGATAAAGTATTTCTAGAACAACTAAAGGCGGAAGGTGAAAATATTACATATTTATTGACACAAAATAAGAAAATAATTATGACAGAAGAAGATTTGTTCGATTATTATAATGCCAATAAGTGCTATTTGTGTGGAGAAGAATACGCACCTTTCACAAAAGGTGTAAGAGATCATTGCCACTTGACTTCTAAATACAGAGGAAGCTGCCATTCGAAATGTAATTTAAAGAAATTCAAACCTACGAAAATTCCAGTACTATTTCATGGAATGAAAAATTTTGAGTCATCTCATAATTAAAGCACTGAATGATAGAATTTTCAAATCAATAAAAATTATTCCTCAGCCTTTTGAAAAATACAGCTCATTCAAAATAGAGAATTTTATCTTTTTAGATAGTTTTCAGTTTATGAGTGAATCACTTTCTAAGCTTGTAGAAAATTTGAAAAACTCTGGAATTGACGAGTTCAAAGTGACTAAAAGTTATTTTGGAGAGAAATGGGAAAAATATAGCGAATTAATGACGATAAAGCAAGTTTTCTTCTATGATTATTTAGACTCTTTCAAAAAGTTTGATGAAACATCTTTACCTGATATTGATGATTTTTATTCAAAATTAAATCATCAAGATATATCAATCGAAGATTATGAGCACGCTAAGAAAGTTTGGAAAATTTTTCAATGCGAGACGATTGGCTGTTATCATGATCTATACTTAAAATTAGACGTCACCTTATTAGCCGACATATTTCAGACTTTTCGTAAAAATAGTATGAATTCGTATGGTTTAGATCCACTACATTTCTTCAGTTCACCGGTAAATTTTATAATAAACATTGAGCAACGCATCTATATATTCTCTAATTTAAAAAAATTTAAATAGTTACAGGGGTTGAGCTTTGCATCTGCTCTTAAAATGACAAATGTGGAATTAGAACTACTAACTGATATTGATATGCTTCAAATGATTAAAAAAGGTGTGAGAGGAGGAATTTCCAGAATTAGTAAACGCTTCGCAAATGCTAATAATGAATTTTTAACTAATTATGATCCCAAAATAGAAACTAGCTTTATAACATATGTGGATATTAATAATCTATATGGATTTGCCTTGAGTGATTTTCTACCAGTAAATAATTTTGAATGGGTTTCGAGTGACACCTTTAATAAGATTGACTGGTTAAATATTGATGTAGAATCAAATATTGGTTATATTCTTGAACTAGATCTCATTTATCCACAATCTTTACATGAAATGCATAATTCTTTTCCTTTAGCTCCAGAAAAATATAAGATTTCTAAAAATGAATTGAGTTTATATCAAAAAGATATGATAAATCATCTTAAACCTAAAGGTTATAACTATATCCCAACAGAGAAACTTTTGCTCACCTTAAAAGATAAAGAAAATTATGTGGTTCACTTCAAGATTCTAAAATTCTATCTTCAACAGGGATTAAAAATTAGCAAAATCAAACGAGTGATTAAGTTTAATCAATCTAAATGGCTTAAGACTTTCATAGATTTAAATACTGAGCTTAGAAAAAGAGCTAAAAATAAATTTGAAGAAGATTTTTATAAGTTAATAATAAATTCTTTTTATGGAAAATGTATTGAACAGAAGAGAAATCATCGTGATATAAAAATAGCTTTAAATGAGAAACAAGCAAAAATGTGGCTAAAGAGACCACATTACAGAACTTTCCAAATTATTGATGAGAATAAACTTATAATCGAAATGAATAAATCTTCTGTTTTTCTCAACCGTCCAATTTATATTGGTTTCACTTGTTTAGAAATCAGTAAACTACATTTGTATAAATTGTATTATAATTTTTTTCATAAAATTTATAAAGATAGAATAGAAATTCTGTTTTCTGATACTGATAGCTACTGCTTTCACATTAAAACTAATAACTTGTTTAAGGATTTCAGTATATATAAAAATTTATTTGATTTCAGTAACTATCCCCAAAATCATTTTAGTGAACTATTCAATGAGGATAATAAGAAAAAATTAGGTCTTTTGAAGGACGAAATGAAAGGATCTGTAATTTCTGAATTCATTGGCTTAAAGTCTAAAATGTATTCTATACTTTTAGAAAATGATTCAAAAAAGACTGCAAAAAGGGGTTCAGAGAAGTGTACTAAATAAATTCATCGAGCACAATGATTATAAAGATTGTCTATTAAATAATCATTTCTTGTATGCTAAAAATAGAAGAATTCAATCTAAAAATCATATGATACATACAATGCAACAATGGAAATTAGTAATGACAGCAATGGACGATAAAAGATATTTAATAGATAATATTAACTCATATGCATTTGGTCATAAAAATATAAACTACAATATTGAATCTAAAATTTGTTAAGATTTACATTAATATGCTATTTGTATAAAAGTTACATTAATCTTTTACTAACATAAACAATTTTTTGAATAGTTGTTCTATTAACTTTTCATTATAAGACGTATCTTTTAAAGAAAATAAATTTATGAAATCTCCAAATTCATACCCTTTAAATAAGAAAAGTGCAAAAATAAGGCAAAACTTTCCGCAAGTATCTGAGAACAAACTTTGAATTCTATGTTTGTTATAAACGTATTGATTCTTACAAGATTTTACAAGAAAATTTTTGGTTGAACTAGACTTTAAGTAGCCAGAGAATTCAAACATAAATTTTATATACAGATAATCTATAACTCATGCAGAGTTCAACTATGTAAATTTTATTCACCGCAAATGACCAGAACATTGGTAAAAATATTCCTGAAAAAATCGACTAGACAACGTGGCCAGAGATTTTCGACATAAACTTTGTATATAAATAAACTACAACTCAAGCTGATTTCAGATATATAAATCTTATTCACCGCAAGTGACCAGAAGACCGGTAAAAAAATTCCCAAAAAATCGACTAGACTTTACGTGGCCAGGGAATTCAAACATAAATTTTTTATACAGATAATCTATAACTCATGCAAAGTTCAACTATGTAAATTTTATTCACCGCAAATGACCAGAACATCAATAAAAAAATTCCCGAAAATTCGACTAGACTTTACGTGGCCAGAGATTTTCGATATAAGCTTTCTATATAAAGAAACTAGAACTCAAGCTGAGTTCAAATATACAAATTTCATTTTCCGCAAATGATTAGAACATTGGTGAAAAAAATTCCGAATAATCAAGTATATAGAAAATTACCGTAAAATAAATTTTTGGAATCACGTTTCAACTCAAACTGATTGAAATCAACAGAATTCCACTGTTCTGATAATATATTTTGATGAAACTTCAAAAAATAAAACAATAATGAAAAAGTGAGAGAACCAAGATCCTACGAGACTTGGTCTAAAATAGTACCTCGTTAAACATACAGATTTTGAATAAGGTCTTAACAATGACGAAAAAAATATGAAAAAATGTAGCCATATGTGAAATTCCTCGCTTAATATAAATTAATACTGATATTATAAGTAATAAATCATTAATAGACTTTTAAAAACACTATAATAGTTGTTATTATTGAGACTTTATTTTTGCCGGCTTATTTTAGCTGGGTTACTTTGACCCGAAACGGAGAAATTCCAATCACTTTTTAACATGCTAAGCCGAATCGCTTGTCTTATTGAACCAACTGAGCATCGTCTGATTGATGCTCAGTGCATCCACTATTGCGCTTCCAATGAAACATTTAGGCCTGATGGTACATTTATTAGCCAAGATCTTTAACTTAGTTTATTTTTATAAGACATATTGCGCCATTACCGCAAGAAAACGGTTCCTGGATCTTGTGATCGTGAAACTCTACAGATCTAGTTATGCACTTTACATCATCAACGCTACGTCATTTCATGATTTTTTCGTCATTGTTAAGACCTTATTCAAAATCTGTATGTTTAACGAGGTACTATTTTAGACCAAGTCTCGTAGGATCTTGGTTCTCTCACTTTTTCATTATTGTTTTATTTTTTGAAGTTTCATCAAAATAT
The DNA here is from genome assembly GCA_018873245.2 of Archegozetes longisetosus. Lineage (NCBI taxonomy): Eukaryota > Metazoa > Arthropoda > Arachnida > Sarcoptiformes > Trhypochthoniidae > Archegozetes > Archegozetes longisetosus. The sequence continues at coordinate 44,188 of JAEMBT020000081.1, forward strand.
ATTATCAGAACAGTGGAATTCTGTTGATTTCAATCAGTTTGAGTTGAAACGTGATTCCAAAAATTTATTTTACGGTAATTTTCTATATACTTGATTATTCGGAATTTTTTTCACCAATGTTCTAATCATTTGCGGAAAATGAAATTTGTATATTTGAACTCAGCTTGAGTTCTAGTTTCTTTATATAGAAAGCTTATATCGAAAATCTCTGGCCACGTAAAGTCTAGTCGAATTTTCGGGAATTTTTTTATTGATGTTCTGGTCATTTGCGGTGAATAAAATTTACATAGTTGAACTTTGCATGAGTTATAGATTATCTGTATAAAAAATTTATGTTTGAATTCCCTGGCCACGTAAAGTCTAGTCGATTTTTTGGGAATTTTTTTACCGGTCTTCTGGTCACTTGCGGTGAATAAGATTTATATATCTGAAATCAGCTTGAGTTGTAGTTTATTTATATACAAAGTTTATGTCGAAAATCTCTGGCCACGTTGTCTAGTCGATTTTTTCAGGAATATTTTTACCAATGTTCTGGTCATTTGCGGTGAATAAATTTTATATATTTGAACTCAGCTTGAGTTGTAGTTTATTTATATATAAAGCTCATGTTGAAAATCTGTGGCCACGTAAAGTCTAGTCGATTTTTCGGGAACACTTTTACCGATGTTCTGGTCATTTGCGGTGAATAAAATTTATATATTTAAAACCAGCCTGAGCTATAGATCATCGGTACACAAAATTTATCTCTGAATTCTCTGGCCACCTAAAGTCTAGTTCAACCGAATTAATAATTATATGGTATTAAACTATAATTACTACAAAATAAAAAATTTGAAAAATTATTGATTATTTTTATTAATAATTGAAAGAGTATTCATTAAAAATTTGCTTTTGAAGCTTTAATTTGATACCTATTAAAGGGTGAACATGAAACCCTAAACCCGTCGGGAACTTGTTAAAAACCCAAACCCGTACGGGTTTAGGACGGGTTGGGTCGGGTTTGAAAAGTTTTTCTCGAAAACCCATACATAAGAGAATTATTTTGTTTAAAAAAATAAATACAAATTATGTACATATCATGAGATGTAATCATTACTTCATATATTAAGATCATTTAGGCCTAGTGTTGGAAGATTTCTAGAAATTATCTTTTGACTAGAAAATTTCTAGAAAGTTTCTAGAAATATTTCTGGAAATGTTTCTATGTCCAAGAAACTTTCATTTTAAATTCGGGTACAAAATAAATTTAATGTAAACATAATTTATTGTTGAACTGATGTTCAGAATTTATTCTTGTTTTGATCTTTGAATAAATTTGGAAACAAATAATTTGCTATGGAAACTCCGTTTGGACTCTATGGAATTCTTCTCTGTTTCACTATTAAAGAGAGAGAATTAAAATTTCGAAAATTTATAAAATTGAGGGCAGAGTGAAGAAAGAGATCGGCAATTATGAGAGGAAAACTGTTCTTCCTCGTCATCGATACGACTCCATTTGATAAAAGTTCGTTCACTATTGCCTAAAAGAATATTAATAAAATATTCATAATTTACTGTCAATATTTACCAACTTCTCTCATAATTGACGATCTCTTTCGACCCTGTGCCCTCAATTTTATAAATTTTCGAAATTTTAATTCTCTCTCTCTTTAATAGTGAAACAGAGAAGAGTTCCATAGAGTCCAAACGGAGTTTCCATAGAAAATTATTTGCTTCCAAATTTATTCAAAGATCAAAACAAGAATAAATTCTGAATATCAGTTCAACAATAAATTATGTTTACATTAAATTTATTTTGTACCCGAATTTAAAATTTCATGTAAACTCGATTTTTCCTTTATAATTTTTTCTTCAATTGTGATTTTATGACTTTAACAAATTTTCATAAAACCGGGGGAGTTTTTCTACATTTTAAAAAAACCGCATCAAAATTGAATGAGTAGTTCGAAAGTTATAAAGCTTTGTATCCCTAAAGTTAGTTTTCGTGCTGACTGTATTTCTATGGGAGATTCATTAAAAGAAAATTCTCGACTTTTGACGAGAAGTTACCTCTCGAGAAAATTTCTTTTTACAACACTACTTACTAGGGGAGGGTGCGATCTGAGGAAGTCAGATCAAGATATTTTTGATTTGGCATTTATCTATGAGACAATTAGATTGACAAAAACTCAAAAATTCGTGCTTATGAGCTGTTGTTTGTCTGCAATCGGCAATATAAAATGCAATCTTTAGCATTGTTTTGTATGACATTGTTACCCATATGCATTGAGCGCATTGACAAGTATTAAACTGAACAGTGAAGCCAACTTTCTATGGCATAAAGCAAAGGCATTACATTATACATTGCTGCCATACAAAGCAATGCTAAAGATTGCATCTTAAATTACCGATTGCAGACAAACAAGAGCTCATAAGCACGAATTTATGAGTTTTGGTCAATCTTATTGTCACATAGATTAATGCCGAATCAAAAATATCTCGATCTGACTTCCTCAGATCGCACCCTTCCCTAGTTAGGTCTATAACAATTCCCTCTATCTTTTAAAACCACATAAGTCACAAATAGATTTGTTGTTTTCAAATTTCAATCACATAATTAATTTTTAAAAATTTAATTACACAAATGAATGAAATTAATTTAAAAGAGAATAATGACATTCAAATAACCAATAAAAGAAAAAGACAGGAAACAATTAGTGAATTTTTTGGCGATAACTCAATTATTGACCAATCAAATAATAATAACATTAAGGCAACATTAATAAAATTAATTAACAATAATGGAAATAGTATTACTTATAAAACTCACGAGTCTTTTATGGATTATTGGAAGTCGTTTAAAAGAATTTTATTAGATAATGAAGAAACAGATTATATCAAATGTATTAATTGTCTAAATATTATTAAATGCAACTCAAAAACTGGTAATAATTCATTAATTCGTTATAATTGCGATAACAAAGTTAGCATTAATAATAATGAAACCATCGGTTGTTACTTAATTAAGTCATTAAAGAATAATAGAGATATTAAGCCAGATTTAGCCGATACCATTGCATTATTTGTTGCTAAAGATTTAAGACCTATTAACTTCATTAAAGGCGAATGTTTCAAACAATCTGATCGGTACTTGATAAATATTGGCTCTAAATATCCAAATGTACCGATTGGCGATATACTACCGTCTGATATCACTGTTAGAAATCATATAGCTATAGTATATGTAAAGATAATGGGTTCTACAAGTCTTGGATTTATTTTGTACTTTGCAGTTTACTCTAAGCTCTCTAACTTATTTGAGTAAACAGGTGAAAAAGTTTCAAGTATTGACCTTATAGAGATTGAAACGACGGATTAAAATATTTAGAGTCGCCAGAAGTCTTATCTCTTTCTGATCGATAACAGTTTTATTGTATTTTCATACCTTATATACAAATAAAAATCTGATTTCAATTCAGTTTAAAGAGAGAACACGTGTAGTTAACTCGAAATAAAACTATCTTTTAAAAGAAAAATTCGTTAGCTTTACATATATAATAATATTGGTCAAAATTTATTAAATGATTTCTCAAAAGTCGATGCAGTTGGCATCACGTGTGACCACTGGTCATATGAAATATTAAAAGTAAATTATTTAACTATTAATGCGCAGTATATTAAAGAAAGCCAAACATTTTCAAGAGTTTTGGCGACAATTCCGATACTAAATAAAACTGCACATATTACTAAAAGTGAAGTTAACATTATTATAAATAATTTCAAATTAAATGACATGATAAAATACTACGTAATAGATAATGCATCTACAATGATATTATCATTTGCTGAAGAGGTTTGGTTTGGATGCTCTGCTCATAATCATAATCTAATACATAAACACACTTTTGAAGAACTGAAAAGCTTACCAAATATGAACAAAATTATTTCTCTCATTCATAGCTCAAAAGAACTCGTGACTAATTTTAAACAATCAAGACTTCAAAATAAACTAAACAATATCTTAAAATAATCGATTGATATTTGATAGGATTCAAAGTTATGTTAGAGTCAATAAGAGATAATTTGCTTAATATTAAAGAAATGGCAGTAACTAATTCCGGCTACAGTTTAGTTTAGCACCCCACGATAACTGATTTGAAAAGTAGTTATTTTGCTTAATTTTATGGTGAGGAACACGAGTAAATCTTAAGAAATTACAGTATTCTTGTTGGAGATATGTATTAATACATTTAATACAAAGGCTAATTTTGTCATAAAGTATAAGTAACTTTATAATAAAGTATGAGTAGAACTATCCAAGAATCAGTATTATTAATATTTACACTATTTTTGATTTTTTGGTAATTACAAAGTAGAAATGGCAACAAGACTGAAGCTGTGTCCTCGAAATGGCATTCCAGAATCACAACTGAGAGGGATCTGATCCTAATGAATTTCTATGCGATTCGGCGGTTTTCATATCTTTTGATGAATTTTCTGATATCTAGGACTAGAATTGATATCAATTAGGCTGTCCTAAGTTGCATCTTCAGCTATATTCAACAGAGGCGGGCGACCACGTCCGATAACATTGCACATGTTTAGTTACTATTTTAACCTTAATAGATAGATCTAAAGTTTAAAGCACAAACAGAAATTCTCTTAACGGCATAAAATACCCAAGACAGAATAAAATGTTTCTTAGTCGCGACTCAATCCGTAGAACAAGTTCTAATTGAATTTTTCTAATGAAGTACATGAAAAACATGGAAAATTCAGCATTCATTGTGGTCATATTCAATTTAAAGCATCAATAGGTTGATAAACCTTGCATTGCATTAAGTAATAAGCCAAATAGACAATGTTGTAAAACTAAAAATAGTTTTCCATTCGTTTCTTTTTATTAAAGTCGAAATGAAAAAACTGGATTTAAGTTAAACCGATTAAGAACTAATAATTTAGTTTGGATATAATTTCAAAGCGATTTATAAGTCCTGTCAACTAATGTAATGCTTTAACTTTATTGTGAAAACTAGACGATAATAGCAAATCTGCAAATCATAGTTAATGTGCATAACTATAAATAGTTGATTGAGTAATGTTAACGCTGCAAAATTCCTTTACGATTTTTTAATTCAAATTATTTCACAAAAAATAAATTCAAAGTTTTATTAAACCTCGAAGTTTTTGTTTCAGTCTCTGCTTTTCATTTAATAACTATTTATAAGTACGTGAGAAAAACTGTTTAATGCATGCAATTTGAATAAACCTCGCTTAAAAATAGTACTACCGACAAATCATCAAATATCAAGTCAACCTCAAACTCCATAATTAAAAGTATTCAATCCAGACAATTAAAAAGTTGTTATGCATCAAAAGTCCGACAAAAAAATATATTTTAAAAATTAATTTTGAAAAAGGTTTAATAAAAAGAGTGAAAAACTGAGTTATTTGAATGAATTAGGTCAACGTAATATTGACGAAGTGAAGCTGTAAGTCTATTTAACATATTTGCAATGATAGTGATGTGTAAATACCTAAGTAAACACAGCATACGATACATTGCAGTCCAAGCATTGCGTCCATACTGTATGTAATATTAAATGATTTTTTCGATGCCATTACTATTGCTATTATATAATATATAATACATACAAATGCTATTGTATTTACAACTCATTCAATTGATATTATCCGCCCATTATTTCTATATTCAGTTAAATTTCAAATTGTAAGTAATCTATCATTTGATTGATCAAAGTATCAACAAAATTAAGAATTGATTTGAATGTAATTTTATGTTTGAATTTTTTGATAATTGTTTTAATAGGAAATGAGCTCAAATGAAGTGCAACCAAATGGTGGACAAAACAGTATTAATAACGATATTAATGCTCAAAATCAGGATAAAAGCGATAATAATTTAAACAATACTAATAATAATACGATTAATGACAATTTGAGTAAAGGTGTCATCACTGAAGATGTCAATAATGATTCTAAAAGTGTTGATAATGTGATCGAAGAGAAGACAACTGAAGAGAATGAGAACGAAGAGTGTATTGACAAAACTGTTATTAGCGATCAATCGGCTGAACAACTATTAGATAATAATGAAAGTAATGAAAATATTAGTCAAAGTGATAATCAATTGACCAAAACTTCTGAACTGAACTCTAATGAAGGTAAAAGTTATGAAATGCCGTCTTCACGACCGGGCGGTGCACAACAAGTCATCATTGAAGAAAATATTCATAACGAAGACGAATCTGATGATAAAAAATTAGAAGAATTGGTTAATAATGATGGGAATGAGTCGATCAGTGAATCAAATGATAAAATCGAAGAACCGATTGAAAGCAAAAGTAATGTTGAGGAGGAGAACAATCCTTCAGAGATGGCTGAGGAAAGTGTAGAAACCATTGAATCGGAAGATTCATTGGATACAAAGTCGAAAGAATGCGATCAAACAAATGAAGCGATAGCTGATGATTCTCTTAAAGTAATCGAAAAGTCAGAAGAACCGGAGATAATCGAAACGAGTACGAATGAATCTAAAATTAGCGAAGAATCAGCTGTTGTTGCGAATGAGTCCTCATTGAGCTCTCCATCAAAGAGTCCGACATCAGTCGGAATACCGAGCGATTTGGCGGAAGTAATCAATAATCCAACGATTTGTGATGAAGTGAAGTTCGGTCTGCTTTGCGCTAAAATAATGTCAATCGTTTCATCTCCAGAGAGCAGTCAAGACGCGAACGCTTTGACTGATTATATCCTACACTTATTAATAACTGATGATTTACAGAGGATTCGTAGTCCACAAACATTGAGATTATTTTTTCGCGATTATCTGAAAATGTTGCCACTGAAGTTAGTGGCAGAAATATTGAGTGTTTTAATAGCGGTATTCAAGAAATCACTTTTGAATTTAGAAGCAGCCAAAGGACTGCTTTTAGATTCATTGACCCAAACATTCCATTTCGATAACTTGATTAAGCATTTTATTCGTGAGATAATTAATCTCCAGACCTCTTATAGCTGTGATGTAAAAGAGCTGAGAGCTATACTAAAGCAAAGTGAAGAAGACCCTCGACTTCTGCATTATGTACGAAACGCCAACCTATTACAGCGAAGTCGTCCGAACGCATTGTTCGCATTTCCAGGTATTAGTGGATCAGTACTAGCATTACCTCCAATCCAGAAGTGGCCGACTCAGAACGGATGGACTTTTATAACGTGGTTTCGTTTGGAGCCCAACCCAACGAATTCACAGCCATATTTGTATTATTTTCGGACCAGTAAATCCGGTGTCGGCTATTCGGCACACTTTACAGGCAATTGTTTGGTTTTAACTTCGATGAAGATTAAGGGAAAGGGATTTCAGCACTGCATCCCTTATGAATTCAGTCCATTTAAATGGTTTCACTGCGCGATCACTTATGTGACAAAATGGAGAGGAGCTGAAGTGAAGGTCTATGTGAACGGTCAGATGGTGGCCAACACAGAGATGGCGTGGCAAGTCCAGACTAATGACACGTTCGATAAGTGCTTCATTGGTGGCACGGCTGACCTGAACGAATCGCATCTGTTAAGTGGACAGTTATCTGCGGTGTATCTGTTTCACGAAGCACTGAATCCAAGCCAAATCTGTGCCATTCACCGATTAGGACCTTCTTATATCGGACAATATCGTTATAGTAACGAAAGTCAAATGGATTTACCAATGGTCATGAAACGAGTGTTATACGAAGAAAAATTGAGCTCTGCTGTTATTTGTCTGTACACACCGGTTGCGGTCGAAGGCGACACACTTTGCTTGCAATCAGCCCCGAAAGGAAACACCTCTTATTTCACATCTTCACCACATGCGGCTCTATTGGGCAGTACTATTGCAATAAAGACACAGTCAATCAGTGCTACTCTCCAGTCGATTGGCGGAATACGAGCACTGCTCCCACTTCTTCACAGATTCACTCAGAAGTGCGATCCAGAGGCCTGTTCGACACTAATCGGTTTCATATGTGACTTATTAGAGAGTTCTCCACAATGGTTCGGGAATGAGGTGGTCCAATCTCATGGTTTTGTAATAATTTCGTCACTTTTAGCTAAAAACCCGCGACTACTGATAAATGAAGAAACTCTTGAAATTTTGTTGAATTTGACTAAAACATTGATTAGTGCCTCATCTGGTGCTGATTCATTACTACTGAAACAACTGATGGACAGTATTTTGTTTAATTGTTCGCTTTGGATTTATGTTGACTCAAAGTTACAGCTGAGACTCTATTGTTATTTGGCGACTGAGTTCTTGAGTGGTACTAATGGCAACTCTGCGAATAATACTACGAATAGTGTTTGTAATGGAATAATATTTAGTGAAGTGAGACGTATTTCGACAGTTTTGCAATTATTACATTCGCTCAAATATTATTATTGGCTTCAAGAAGAGAAAAACATTGAAGTGAAGGCTCGAGAACTGAGTTTGAGGCCGAATAAAAGTGAACTACTGTCGATTCGTTCATACATTTTGCTATTTATAAAACAGTTGATATTGAAAGGAAATGGTGTGCACTTGGACGAGCTTCAAGCTATTCTTAATTACTTAACAACTGTTAATGAAGATGAGAACATTTTGGATGTGCTGCAAATGCTTCAGTCGGTGATGTGCGAACATCCGGCCTCAATGATTCCTGCCTTCGATGCTAAACATGGCGTTAAAACAGTATTCAAATTAATCGATTCAACGAACGAAGAAATCCGTATTCAAGCACTCAAACTGTTGGGATACTTTCTCAGTCGAAGTACACAGAAGCGAAAACAAGACGTTATGGGACCCCATAATCTATATATGCTTTTATGCGAACATTTGCTTAAGTTTACGCCTTTAAAAATTGATACGTACAACGCTTTGCATGAAATCCTGACTGAAACTGCTATCGAAACTATACGTGCCGCCTCTCCTAACAATCCTAGTCTTAGGATTGAAAATCCTATGATTCTTAAAGTCATCGCAACCTTATTAATAGAGGGAAAGAAGGAAGACATCAAAAATACTGATCAAGAAGAAACCGAATCTAATATTAAGCGGCTATTTATTAGTGACTTATGGAAACTTTTAGTTAATAATCGTGAAAATAGACGACTTGTTTTGCAGATGTCTGTTTGGCAGCACTGGTTAATCAATTTGATTGACGATAAGAATCAAGTGACTAGAGATCAAATATTGGCCATTTTTCGTATACTTCTCTATCACGCTATCAAATATGAATACGGAGGTTGGAGAGTATGGATCGACACTCTGGCCATCATTCACGCCAAAGTCAGTCTCGATGAGTTTATGGCACAGTTCGGTAGAGATAAGACTAAAACCAACGAATCCAAAGCTGAAAGAAAAACGTCCGCCGACTCCAACACTGGAATCTATTCTATAAAAGAAGAGTCAATCGAAAAGACTGAACTTAATGGACAATCGAATGAGGATTATTCAGCGAATCGAAAGGTTTCGCTATCGAATAGTCAAACCTCAGAAAATAAATTGCCTGAAGTGAAAGTCACTAAGCAAGTAGATAATGACGAAGAAGATGGCCGTCCGGAAGATGATCCCCGTCCCGAAGATGACCGCGAATCAAGCGCAGACCCGCCCATCGCAACGCATCCATCCGATAGTAATAGATTGAAAATTAGCGAAACTTCTGTTAGTGATAATAGTGCCAAAGAAGTTGATGGCGAAGGAGTTACTAAAGTAGATGAAAGCAATAATGTTACAGAAGATAATAAAGAAGAAGATGGCGAAAACACTGAAAGACAAGAAGCCGTCATCAGCACTATTAGTTCATATGATACTGAATCAAAGTTGCCCAACACTGACCCCAATTTGTCCACTGAAGTTCCTGATATCGCACCGACGCGAAGATATAGGCGAAGTAATCCCCAGAAAGAGTTTTATTCTTCGCTAATATTAGGTCAAAAACCAACTCCAAAAGTGTCCGCAACGCCTGCCTTTCGAATTCCTGAATTCCGTTGGAGTCAATTACATTTGAAACTATTGAATGATTTGCTTTTCTCAGTTGAATGTGATCTTCAAGCGTGGAGAAGTCAAAGCTCAGAATACAAGACAGAGTCCGGTACTCAACGCACTACACAATTGGATCAAATTCTGCAGCATTCAGAAAATCAGATTTATATCGTTAATGCTATTCACTTAGTTTCTCAGTTGAGCGATAATATAATAATAGCTGCGGGAGGACTTCTTCCTCTTTTGGCAGCTGCCACTGGAGGCAGTGGTGCCGCCACAACAGTCGCTTCAGGTGGTGAAGGATTATCTGCAACTCAAGCCAATTCATTGCTTTATAGACTTGTCAATTTGGTCGATATTTTATGTTTTGCTGCGACTCACATCAATTTTGGCGAACTAGAAGCAGAGAAGAATATGTCAGCAGGAGGTATATTAAGACAATGCTTGAGACTGGTCTGTACGGTAGCCGTCAAGAACTGTTTGACTGTTCAAAAACATATTGAAAGTGGTCTATTGAACGAAAATGATCCAGAATCGATTGATTTGAAGGACAACTTTAACGTTGGAACAAGTATTGCAGCGGCCGCTGAGCTGTTTGGTATTGATTTTTCTTCAGATTCCAGTGACTTAATCACTAATTATAAGACCGACGGTTCGGATTCAGAATCTGTTTCCACATTCATCCCACTTCAACCTTTGCCAATCAAAGATCCGACACGTTTATTACAAGAGATGGATGTCAATCGATTGCGAGCGTGTATTTATAGAGATGCTGATGCAGACACTCGTCAATCACAGTTTCTGGCATTGGCCACTCTTTACTTCATTTCGGTTCTGATGGTTTCCAAATATCGTGATATAATTGAGCCGAAAAATTCCTCTCAAATGCAAAAAGGGAGTCGACGTAGTTCTCAAACTTCTAGCGATAGCGTTCAGTCTCCAACCGATCAAAGCATGGACGCCGGAAGTTTAGACCCATCGGAAATCATCAAACCAATAGAACTGCCCAAAACACATGTCGACTCGAATATTGGAGAAAAATTGACGTCGAAATTGGAAACAACACTTTCAAGCGTTTGCCCACTTCTCAGAGAAATAATGTGCGATTTCGCGACTTTCCTCTCTAAGACTCTTCTCGGTTCTCATGGACAAGACCTAGTGAGTAAAGAGGCGGTTCGCACTTTCCGTCGATCAAATGCAAGTCCTGTTGAGTTAGTTATGCTGTTGTGCTCTCAAGAGTGGCAAAACACACTTCAAAAGAATGCTGGATTGGCTTTCATTGAATTGATAAACGAAGGAAGACTTCTATCTCATGCAATGAAAGACCATATTGTTAGAGTTGCAATGGAGGCAGAATTCATTTTGAATCGTTTGAGAGCAGATGATGTTTCAAAACATGAAACATTCACTCAATCGTGTAGTGACACTCATGCCAGTCGTACACATGAAGAAACACTTATTAATTCTCTTATCTTGTCTGCAAAGAGACGCGATTGGATGGTCTACACCAGATTTAAAGAGAATTTGAAGCGTGGGTACAAAAAGTATTACAAATTGGACACGTGGGAAGACGATGCCAGAAGGAAACGTCGATTCGTTTGTGATCCTTTTGGTGTGGATCAATGGAAAGATGACTCTCAAATTGTAAAGAGATCTTCATCTTCTGTAGCAGTTGATGGAAATACAATGAGCTCATCAAAGCCTAGCGAACAATCAGATAAAGACGTAAGTCCTAAAGATAAGAGCAACGAAGAGGTAATGGCGAATCCATTGATTTTGCCAAAACAAACGCTCAATACTTCGCAACGAAACGAAGACGACGAAAATGAATTATTTTTATGGGAGAGCGAGGAGTCGACTCAAGAAACCGAAACTAACGCTGAATTCAGTGGTTCTGTTTTGTTCACTATTGACTGTTCACTAATTTGGGGCATATATGCAATCGAAGGCATTTTACAAATAACGGCGAATGAGCTGTTTTTTGAAGCTCACAGTAGTGAAATTGAATCGAGTGCTTCCGTCAAAAATGAGAAGAAATCAGGAAAAGTGATAGCGGAGACAACATTATGAAAGGATTGAGTGGAATCGGATCTAAAGGATTCAAGGGGTTTAAGGATTTAGATCTAATGGTTCTGCGATACTGCGATCTATTGACATATAACGGCAAGATTTCACTCAATGAAATTCGTGCAATATTTACGCGAAGATTTTTGTTGCAACAAAATGCAATCGAAATATTTTTGGCTCAAAGAACTTCAATCATGTTTGCATTTAGCGATTTCGAAACTGTTAAGAAAGTTATCAAATATTTGCCTCCTGTTGGTGTTGGAGTCAAGTATGGAATTCCACAATCCCGAAGAGCATCGCTTATGTCTCCTAAGCAGTTGTTTGCGGCCTCGAATATGACTCAGAAATGGCAAAAACGTGAAATCAGTAATTTTGAGTACTTGATGTTTTTGAACACAATAGCCGGCAGAACGTATCAAGATTTGAATCAATATCCAGTGTTTCCATGGATTCTAACCAATTATGAAAGTAGTGAACTCGATTTGGCTCAACCAACAAACTTTCGAGACTTATCTAAACCCATCGGTGCTCTTAATAGTGACAGAAGAGCAGAATTTATTGAAAGATATAACACTTGGGATAACAATTTGGTACCAGCCTTTCATTATGGAACTCACTATTCAACTGCTGCGTTCACACTCGGATGGCTCATTAGACTTCAGCCCTTCTATTCAACATATATGGCGTTACAAGATGGCAGACTTGAAGATGAGACACGACTTTTCACATCAATTCGTGATTCATGGGTCGCATCACTAATGGGTGGACAGCAAAATGTTAAAGAATTGATTCCTGAATTTTTCTATTTACCTGAAATCTTGAATGGAAGTCATAATTTGGACGACATCGAACTGCCACCATGGGCTGAATCACCTGAACATTTCATCCGATTGCATCGAATGGCGTTGGAGTCGGATCAATGATCCTTGATCTGATATTTGGTTATAAACAGAGAGGACCTGAAGCTGTCAGAGCTGTGAATGTGTTTTATTATCTGACGTATGAGGGTAATACAGACCTGTCCAGTGTGACCGATCCAGCTCTACGCGAAGCCATCGAATCACAGATCCGTCATTTTGGTCAAACTCCATGTCAATTAAGCTCAGAACCACACCCACCAAGGAGTAGTGCATTGCACGTGTCGCCACTGATGTTCTCACCGGTCATGGATGAAGTCTGTATGTCTGTCAAGTTCCCGTTCAACGCAGCAGTCACTCACATCGCTTCGTGTGCATCACATAACGCAACACCAAACACTGCTTCATCAATAGTTACGATTAATTCACATCAACAGTATTCGCTCCATAAATGGAACACAAAAGAGTCGACTTCTCCATTCACAATGGATGTGGCACTCGTGTCCCCGACTTCTAGTATGAAGCGCCAACTGTTAGACACAACCAATTTGTGCAGCTCATTACAATGTCATTATATCGTTACACTTGATGCTAAACATATTATAATGTGTCCCTTTTATGACAATTCATTCCGTGTCTATTCAACCGAGACTGGAAAACTCACTCAAATAATATATGGACACAGAGGAATGGTTAGCTGTTTGGCTCGCAGTGAATGCAATGTTGCCGCAGATTTCTACGTTGCCAGCGGTAGTCAAGACTGTTCTGTACTTTTGTGGACCTGGAATGCTAAATATGCACAAATCGAAGGTAATGGCGCCTCAACCCTATCGAATCCATTGCCCAAACTAACTCTTTGGGGACACGAGTCCACTATTATTTCGTTATTAATTAGCGCTGAGTTGGGACTCATAGTTAGTGCGAGTCGCAATACTATTCTTATACACACTACAAGTCATGGTGAATGTATTACAGAAATAGATATTAGAAGAAGAGGTGCTATCAATACATTGAGAAGCATGAGTTATCCAGAATCAAAAGCAGCTGACGAACAAACAGATAGTGCGCCGAATGGTGATATAAATGGTATGTTTTTTGTGCTGGGATTGGGAAGTTTGATTTAACATTTAATTTTTCTTGGTTTAGAAGCCAACTTAGAGGCGTCTATGTTGGGAAAAGATGGATCGAAAAGTATAAAAAGGCAGATAACTGAAACAAAGAGCGAGACCAAATGCGAGACATCAAGTCTAGCATCTGGTGATATTTCAACTGACTATTGTTCAGCTTATGATGAGACTGACTACCTTATCAGTAATTTGGTTATGTGTAGAGAATTGGGTTTTATAGTTGGAATAGCGATACCACATAGTGAGGATAGCGATAGCGATTCTAAGCCAGGATCAGCCCAGAAGAGAGGCTCGAAGCCTGACCGACAACTTAATCAGAATGGATTACTTTTTTCATATAACTTACGCGGAAAACTAATGAAGTGCGTACAAATCGGCAATCTTTCGTTCTCGAAAGACAGAGACTCTACTCTTTTGCTGACAACACGCGACGGCGAATACATAATAATGACAGAAAATGCAAATGTAGTTAAAATATTGCGTACTTTTGATTTGACGCCATTATACGCGCTCAACACCACAGAACTAGCGACTGCTTTTCAGGGAGAACAGAATCGCATAAAATCTTTAGCTTTGGCTGATTTTAAGTATTTATTGGTTGGTCTCGAAAACGGAAAATTAATTATATATAATGTTGATTTTAATCGTTGGCATCACGAGTACACGAGCAGATATTAGTGCCTAAATTCTAGTCTAGTTTTTATTATATAATTGAATTGATTTTTTCGGATTGACTTCTGTTGTTGAATAAAATAAATTATATTTCAAATTTACAAACAAGTCAATCGCTATTTCCGATTCTGACAAAGTTGATGGTGTTCTTTGTGCGTGTGTGCGATATTTATTAAATTCGTTTCAGATAAACTATTAATAATTTATATTAATATTAAGATAATTTAATAATAATTGAGTACATTTTCTCTATTAGAGATTAATGTCAGCAACGAATGCAATTTTTCTTTATTGTAGTTCTAGATTCTAAAGAGATATGTATTTATACATAAAATATTTAACCCGGAGTTCGATTTGGTGATCAGGGGATATATTATACTATTTTAATCCACTAAATGCTATGTTAAATATGTAACATTCCTTTTATTGTAATTTTTAAAACCGTTTTTCGTCCAATAAATTGACTTTTAATTCTGTATCCAAATTCAAATTATTCTTTCAAACTGTGTTTCTATTTTGTTCATGTTTTGCAAGTTTTTCAACAGTTTTTCGAGCGA